>JADRCD010216525.1:17565-29689 GCA_019843815.1 Montemys delectorum
CTGCTCTCCTGACTACAATAGGTGGCAAAGGGAATGGGAAGGACATTATCCCCATGCCCATGACTACTGCCACTTTTTTTTTCCGAGACAGGGTTTTTCTGTATAGCCCTGGTTGTCCTTGTTAGCATCAGGGCATCCAAAGCCTGTGGTGATGCATGGGTGGGTCTCAGAGACCTGTTGCCAGGGCAACAGCCGCCATATTCCCAGAATCCATTGGGCTCACTTCTCACCTTTACCTGCGGCCACTACGTCAGAACCCATACACACACATACACACACACACACACACAGGGGGAACATTCCTCCATCTCTCCATCTCTCTCCCCCTCCTCTCTTTCCGCGCTACTGCCCCCTCTCTCCCTCTCAATTAAACCTCTTACACGTGGAACTGTTCGGGCCTAGAGTGTGGTATGTTCTGATGCGACCGGCCATTCTAACGCATCAGTCCTGGAACTTACTCTGTAGACAAGGCAGGCCTCGAACTCAGAAATCCACCTGCCTCTGCCCCCCCCCACCCCCCGAGTCCTGGGATTAAAGGCATGTGCCACCACCACCTGACCAAGACTGCCACTTTTTAAAAGAGACCCACTTTGGCTTCCTCATGCCTCTGAATGAACAGGAAAGATGGGACTTTTGATGCCAGTTGTGGGAGTTGATCTGGATTGCCTGGGAGAAAATGGACTACAGTTCCAATCAAACTGACAATCAAAATCAACCATTCCTGATACATTATGAAGTCTGTATCATCTCTTGTTTTCTAATCAGTTTTCTTCTTCTTCAAAGGCTGAGTCCACGTTCTTTAAATATCTTTCCAAAAATATTTTATGTCCACTTAGGTATACCAGTGTATTATTTAAAATAGCCAAGTGGCAGTGTATTGCAGTTTGCCTTGCCTTTTTCACTTAATATCTTGAAGATCATTCATCAACAGGTCATAAAGAATGGCTATCCTCTTTTTAGTTGTCTTATGGTACTTATTTGTCTGGACTATAGTATTGTCATAAGGGCGTAAACTACCTATAAATAGATTGAGTTTGTGTCTAATCCACCATTACAGGATCAAACAATGTGGCCACAAGTATCCTTGAACATCTGGCTCCCAGGAAATGTGACTTCAAATTTATGAGATTCAACATCAATTGCCATTCATAGAGGCTGAACCAATTTACCTTCTTACCTGTTCGTCTAGAAAAGAGTATGGTTACCCATAGTCTCAATGGACATACACCCCGTGAATCAGCCAAATTGAGGGCCTAGGCCAGCAAATCTTCATCTTCGCTAATAAATCAGATGTCTCATTTTGCTTTCTAACTGGCCTCTACCAGCCAACAAGGCAAAACTCTCCTCCTGCCAAAGCCATTTCCTGCCATTTTTTTTTGCTGCTTTTGCTAAGTCAGCTCATTAGCCTTAATTGTCTTTCAAATGATCCCCAGCTGTGTCATTCTTTTTGGACCTACAGTTATGGGAAGTGTTGTCAAAGCCCAGGCTGTGTCTGTAGGCCTAGGGCGAGGTCTGTGTAACCAGTAGCCAAAGCTAGCAACTGGAGAATCAATCAACATTTTTTTTTCTGATCTGAAAATAGGTCAAATTTGCAATTATGGGAGGATCCTGAAAACTCCATGCCAGGGCCCCATCAGAGCCCAGACTCTATCCTTTCCCACAAGCCACACTGCTGTGAAGGCACGGGACATCTGGTGGAGCCGGAGGTACAGGTGTCTGCCACCCTCTCTCCCATCTCCAAAGACTGTGTATATGAACTCCTAGGGACGTGTGACTCCCTCCAGGCCTCTGTGCACTGATGTTCTGAGGGTCAGAAGTTTTTAGGAACTTTGTGAGCTGGCTGTGGGGTATGTGTATATGTGTAAACATGGATTTATAATGAAATAATTTAGTAACCACTAAGGTAAAGGGGCATGGCTTAGCAGTTAAAGTGCTTATTGTACAAGCACAAGGACCTCAGCTTGAATTGTTATCGTCTGCATAAAAGGCTGGGTGTGGTAGCATATGCCAGAACTAGGGAGGTAGAGACAGGAGAATCCTTGGGTCTTTCCAGACAATCTAGCTGCATCAGTGAACTTCGGGCTCTTTGTTTGCTCTCTCAGTCTCTCTCTCTCTCTCTCTCTCTCTCTCTCTCTCTCTCTCTCTCTCTCTGATATTATAATTATATCATTTCCCCCATCCCTTTACTCCCTCCTACCTATCCTACATATGCCTCTCCCCTTTGCTCTCTTTCAAATTTACAGCCTCTTTTTCTTTAATTGTTGTTACATAGGTGTGTATGTGTGTGTGTGTGTGTGTGTGTGTGTGTATGTGTAAATTCCTAAATATGTAAATACAACCTGCTCAGTCTATGCACTGCCACTTGTATGTATTTTAAGGGCTGATCATTTGGTATTAGATGAACAACTGGTGTGCTTTCCCTAGGAATAACTATTTCTCCAAGTCTCAGTACTCTTTAGTTGCCTGTAGGTCTTTGTCTAGGGTTGAGGCCGCCTGGGTTTTCCCCCTTCATGTCTATTGGTGTCGTTCTTGTTCAGGTCCTGTTTAGGTAGCATGTTGGTGAGATTTCTTAGGTGTAGCATGCCTGTCATTTCTAGGAGATAGGCTCATAGTGGACATCCTGCTCCTCTGGCTCTTACAATCTTTCCTCCCTCTCTTCCACAATGGTCTCTGAGCTTTGGGTGCAGGGATTATGTGGTAGGTATAGCCTTGGGACTGGGCTCTACAACTCTGCATTTTGATTAATTGTAAATTTCTGTAATGGTCTTTGTTGCAAAAAGAAGTTTCCTTGATGATGGGTGAAAGCTACACCTCTCTGTGGGTCTAAGGATAAATCTTTAGAGTGTGGTTAAGGATCATGCTGGGTCAGTGACATGGTGGTTGCAGGTTCTCCTCCAAGGTGAAGTGATGACTTCACCAGCACTGAGTGGTTGGCCAGGTTTCCAGGACCAGACATGGCTTCCCTCTTCCGAGCAGACTGTAAATCCAGTTAGAGAGCTGCTAGTTGCTGTCTTGGCATTCGTGCCATGAATTGGATCCTTAGGTTATTGTGTCATGCTGGTCCTTATTGTGGTTCATAGACATTATAGCTGGGTGGGATAATTAGTTCCCTGTGGAAAGTTGCATGGTGCCTTCTCGTATCTTGAAAGCTAGTACTTGGGAAGGAGGCCTTCAGGTTAGATTCAGCTAGGTTCTGTGTTTGAAGTACACAGTGTCTGAATTCAGCAACAGGGACTTATCTTCTCCCTTTGGGGGCGACCAAAGAGACAGTAACAGCCTACAATAATTTTGGGAGTCTCTTGGGCAACTCTGAACAACCCAAAAAAAGGTTTTGGTATTTTGGTTTTGGTTAGATAGACTACAGTTTCTTTAAAAGACCTTCTCTCAGAAAATAAGTCAGAGAACAACAGAAGAAAAAAATCTGAAATCAATCTCTATTTGAAACACACACATGCACACACATACACACACACACATACACATTCACACACATACACTCACATGCATGCACACATACACACACACATCCACATTCACACACACACACACACACACACACACACACACACACACACACAGGCACCTGCATATGCATTACCTTGTATATGTAAGCATGAATGAAATGGATACCCCGTCCCACTCATACACATACCTTGGTATAATTATTTTACATTTTTTCTTTAAGGAGTGTTTTTTCGCCCCATTGCCTCCACTATAGAAGAAATATGTACAAATAAACAGTTCCAGCTCTATGGCTGGTGGGTGATCTTAGGATGGCTTTGAACTGGCCATAGTAAGAGCACTTGCATCACAGAATTGACAAATGTTGTCATTAGTGCTTGGCTTACTGTTTTATTGATTATCTGGGCCTAACAAAGTAGAGGGGAAATGTTAATAATGCAGATTAAGCCTGAAAGTCCGGTGCCTGTGATGACTCAGCATCTAAGGCTGCTGTTAAGCCTAATGACCAACTTTAGTCCGCAGAACCCAAAGAGTGGAGAGAGAGAACTGGCTCTGCAAGTTGCCCTCTGACCTCCACCCACATGCTAAGGCCTATGTCCCCCTTCCCTACAACACGCAAACATAATCAGTAAATGTAAGAAAAATAAATAAACTTAGAAGTTTGACTTGACTGTCCACTGAAACAAAAAGAACATATTTAATGCAATGAATAGAGTTTGCACAGGTTTGTCAGTAGATCTCATTTTACGAAATGACAATTAACTTATTGGGAAAAGAGCTGAAGTTTCACTTGTCAGATCAAGGTTAAATTTCATCTACAGATTAGCTACAGTTAAGAGATTTGAGCAAGAATCAAGAAAAGCATTGGATGAATTAACTGTGTGGGAACTAAAGGAAAGAACGTTGTGTATTGTGTCCTTACCATAGCAAAATGCTTTCTCTCTCTCTTTCTCTCTCTCTCTCTCTCTCTCTCTCTTCTTTTTCTCTCTCTCTCTCTCTCTCTCTCTCTCTCTCTCTCTCTGTGTGTGTGTGTGTGTGTGTGTGTGTGTGTGTGTGGTATATGTGTGTGCTAATAGATGTATTTGACATATTCAAGACCAGACATGGTTGGATAGTTGGATCTTGAAATAGTTACATATATACTATGAGTTATCTTGGGGATAGAAAGCTAATGTAAGCCCAAAGTCATTTATATTTTATATGTACCTTACACATGTGGCCTGAAGATCATTTTGCGCAATACCTGATTCCAGTCCTGATCACCTGTATTCTACCTAATCCGTCTGTGCTGGTTAGTTTTTTTGTCTGCTTGACACAAGCTGGAGTCATTTGGGAAAAGGTAACCTGAAGTGAAGTATAGCCTCCACCAGACTGAACTGTGGACAATTCTGCAGGACACTTCCTTTGATGTGAGAAGGTGCAGCCTGCTGTGGGTGGGGTATCACCTCTGGGAAGGGGTTCTGGCTTGTATAAGACAGCAGGCTGAACAGAGGAGGCCAGTAGACAGTAGTCCTCCATTGTCTCTGTTTCAGTGCTTGCCTGCAGGTTCCTGCTTGGATTCTGGTTCTGACTTCCTTTAGTGACAGACTCCAACCTGTAGGATGCAATAAACTTTCCTTCTCAAGGTGCTTTGGTGATGGTTCCCCCCCCCCACACACACACACATACCATGCTTTCGTTGTTGTTGTTGTTGTTGTTGTCCAGGTTAGTTGACTCTGTTGGTCTTCCTGTGGAGTTCCTGTCCTCTTCTGGGCCCTTAATTCTTCCCCCAATTCTTCTGTAAGAGTCCCTGAGCTCCAGACAATGTTTGGCTGTGGGTCTCTGCATCTGTTTCAGTCAGCTGCTGGGTGGAGCCTCTCAGACGATAGTTATGCTAGGCTCCTGTCTACAAGCACAACAGAATATCATTAATAGTGTCAGGGATTCACCAGTCACTGCTGCCCTTGGATTAGGTCTCAAGTTGAGCCTTTTATTAGTTGGCCATTCCCTCCACCTGCTGCATTCCCCATCCCTGCATTTCTTGTAGACAGGACACATTTTGGGTTGAAAATTTTGTGGGTGGGAAATATGGCACCAGTGGGGTTGGGGATGGAGATGGAGAGGAGAATTGGGGGCGGGCATTCAGGATCGGGTGTGGGGAGAGACAGGATGAGAGCCAGAGGGCCAGGAGAATGAATGGAAATCTGCAGTGTATGTGTATGTGGGGTAGGGCTAAAGGGACATGTTGAAGACAAGCCAGAGACCTGGGATGGAAGAGGCTCCCAGGAATCAGTGAGGGTGACCTTAGCTGAGACTCACAGCAGTGGAGATAAGAAACCTGAAGAGGCCACCTCCTGTAGCCAGGCAGGAGCCCCATTGGTCATGGTGTTTATCACAGAATAGAGAGCAAACTAGGATGCCATCGCATGGGTAAGGTGTGAAATTTCCCACTTGCATCATGCCAGTGCTTTAAAAGTTTGACCTTGAGGACATTTAGGTTAGATATGCCCAACCTGAAATGGTATTTCACCTTCCCACTGCAGGATCTGACTATTAAATATGTGCTGGCATATTACTGTCTCCAGCTTCAAAATCCTGTAAGCGTTGTATAGCTATTTTCTTCAAATTAAAATTCCTTCCTTCCCAGAGGAGGTGGGAGATTCATAAGACAAAGAGCCAAGGAAACTTAGAACGCTCAGGGACCTCAGAAAATTACAAGATTCACTATGCCCCTCCTCAAGGTATGAAAGGGGTGAACTGAGGTTGGGGAGACAATCTAGTTGATAAAGTGTAAGCATGAGGACTATAATTCGATCTTCAAGACTCACTTAAAAAGCCCAGGCATGGTGTTAGGTACTTGTAATCCTAGTGCTAGGAAGAGGAGAAAGTCAACTCCTTTGGGCTTACTTGATGTGCTTCAGGACAGTGGAAAACCCTGCCTCAAAATAAAATGAACAGCAATAAAACCCAAGGTAGATGGGACCTGAGAAATATTAGTCAGGAACTCACATGTACACACACAAGAACAAAAAATTGCTGAGGCCAAGACACTCCATTTGATGGAGCAGCCTGGAAGCTGCACAGCGAGCCCCAGGGATGTAGTTGTCACGGTACCTATGCCGGAGTGGGCTTTTCCGCTGACTCTGGGTCCGTCCATCCATACTCCTGTGAGCCATCTCAACAAACTCATTGGTCCATCAAGCTAGACTTGGGTGGAATTGGTCCTTTGGTCTGTCATGGTGCCTAACCTGGTATGAATAGATGGTTATTCATGTCTCCCCGAGAAAAGTCACATAACTGACTTTTAAACGATTCATTGATTTTGTGACTCAAAGGAAGTCCTGCCACTTTCCTCAAGCCACACTCTGTGCAGCAGGGCTGAGAGGGGGTGCAGATGCTGCTTGTCTCCTTTCTCAGGGAGGCTGACTCAGATAGGAGTTCACTGCTTCCCTGAACCACAATGTGTCACCAGGGCTAGAGCAGGGTCAGGCCCAGCTCTGAGGAACCGGATGGCTTGCAGCCAAGCCTGGTTTGCTGACCTTTCTGTCTAATGGCCAGGAGTTTTCAGCATCTTCCTAACCTTGGTTGGTACCCTTCTCAATCAGCAAGTCAAGTCCTCATCGATCCATGGCAAGAGAGAGAATGTGCTAGAACACCTTTTAAAAGCTATCCACTTTCCAGCCAGAGTCACCACATAGGAGAATTGTTATTAAAGTGAAAGTCATCAGAACCCTAATTCAAGAATGTGCGACTTCCTCCTGTGCAGATTGACCTCCATCTTGGCCCATGTAACTTGAACAGTTGCTTTAAGTTGATGTCTCAGCCAAAGATCTGGGTTGCCAATCAGAGGGCCCCGGGTGTCCTGGAGTGGATGGATTCATCTAGATCTAGGGTACCTCTTGTGTGAGTCATCAGAATTCTCATGTAAATGGTAAGATTTATTTTCTTTTAAAAAAATTGTTCCTATACAATTGTGTGTATGTATGTAAGGATGTATGTATGTAAGTATCTATGTATGTATATATTTAAGTATGTATGTATATATGTAAGCATGTATGCATGTAAGTATGTATGTATGCTTTTATGTGTGGATGTAAGTAGGCATGTGATCATGTTCCCCTTGCTGTTATCACCTCTTCTTTCTACCTCCTACAGAACTACTTTTTATTTCCAAAAAGGTCTACCTCCTACTTTCAAGTTTCTTTGTGTGTATGTGTGTGTGTGTGTGTGTGTGTGTGTGTGTGTGTGTGTGTATCTCAGTGCATTTAACTAGAATTGCTTGGATAAGCATGGGTGGAGGATTATTTAATTGGGGGGACAGCTCTCCCTGTCCATGAAGGAGTATTGATGGGTCCACGGCCCATCATGAGTTTATAGGTACAACAGCTGTGACATGTGCAGAAGACAAAGTTCACAGCATCCCATCCATCCCCCAGCTCTGACACCATTTCTGCTCTCTACTCCATGAAGTACTCTGAGAGTTGGAGAAGGTGTTATCAGATCTCAATTTCTTGATCAGAGATTGGGTAGACCAAGAAACTGCAAAGAAGGTATAAGCTTAGACTACTAAATAAAACAAAACAAAGCAAAAAATTAAAACACAAAAGCAACAGAGATCAGCTGACTTAAATAGCGGATGCTTCCTTCTCATACTTCCAGAAGACTAAACAGCTGGTAGGTTCGGCTCCTGGTGAAGACTCTCACGAGCAGAGAGCTACCTTTTCCCTGGGAGCTCACATGAACATTGCCCTGTACCTGGAAATGTACAAATATTGACTTTGATCCAGCTTTGTAAATTAGGCATAGACAAGAGATCAGTCAGGACCACAACTCAAGCCACAGTCCAGAAAGAGCCTATTAGATGTTTGCAGCTGATGCTGATGTCACTGAACACTGGGCACCTCTGTTGGTACTCCCTCTGCTTCTAACTCAGGTCGTTGGCATCCCTGATCCTAGAATCTAAGAGTGCTGCTGTGGCCACTGCTAGGGAATGCTTTTCCTTTTTTGTATGTTCTTAAGGCCTCAATAAAAGCCTGGATGTATGGATCTCAGCTCTGTGCTTGGGTCTAGCTACGAATGATGCACGAGGAACGACTGACCTTTGGGACCTTGTCTCTATACTGGGGAACACAAAGAGGTGTGCTGCAAACGAAGAGAGCAGGCTCAGTGGCCAGATAGGCAAAGAAGAAAAAAACCCAGATGTCTGCAATGCTAGGTTACATGTTCTGCAGCAGCTCTTGAGTGCTGTGTGATATGTCTCTGCCATATAGGGACTTTGTGGTCATCCTGGGTTCCCCAAACTGCTTCTTCCTGTGTCCCTGCCCGCCATGCATGGTGTGCTTACAATTCCTTCTCTTTTCTGAGGAGGAGCCCAGGAGAGACTCTAGCTCACTTTTCATGTGATGTGTGCCCTCTTTCTCCGGTTACCACCCAGGGCTTCTAGGGTCTGCATCATAACATTCTCTTGCTGCTTCACTCAGACCCATGCTTGCTCGGCCTACTGTGAAAACACTCTCACCAATCACAGTGAGTCAAAGCAAGAGTGAACTAGACATGCTTCTTCACATTTCCTGTGGCGTCTACTGCCACAACAGGCATCTTCTCAGGATTGTAGCCCATGCTGCCTTGTGTGTCAATACGGGGGCTACTTCCTGTCTTGGTGAACTCGTGTTGAAATGTTCTCGCTAAGCACTTTTCGTTAGCTACCTATTGAGACAGTATACTTTACATTTGTTTGGAGTCGCAGAGTTTCCAACTATTTCCTCTGTGACCCACTCACATCTTGATGGTCCCTTGATGGCTACAGGGCAGTTATTCCCACTGTGGTCCAACAGCTGCTAAGGGACAGGGCTGTTCAGATCTGTGCATCCCTCCCATCTTACCTAGTCTGCTACAAATGATAAAACAGTGTCCTGAGGCTTCTTATAACAAAACTAGAGGCGGCTAGTCACCCAAGAACCATTGGTCCATGTGACAAGACTCTTCAGAGTTTGCAGTGTTTATTGTCTAGATCTGTGTCCCAGCTGAGGTCTCCTTCAGGTGGGAGACACCTCTCGGAGAAAAGAATCCCTCCTGGCCTGCAGCTCTCCCACCCCAGGCTCTATGCTCCTCTTCTTCCCTGCTGCTCAGGGAATCTCTTGGTGAATGGCATGGCTGAGATACAGCTGACAATATGTGACCACAGCCCTCTCAGAGGCCAGCAACAACCCCAGACCTGAGGTTTAGAGGAAAAACAACTTGTGTTTCAGACCAATGGGAGTGTCAAGTTATTTCAGCCTGATGAGATTACAGCTGCAGTATCACGAGGAATCAGCCCCCCCAGAAGGGAACAAAACACCCGCCCCGTGCTCTCAAAGCGTTGGCCAGAGGTAACATCAGGTCACAGGTAAAAGGTTCTGATGAAGGGAGGCCCAGGGCAAGAGGCAACTAAGTGAAAACAGAGCCAAGAGTCCAGGAAGGCTTGCAGACAGAACCATCCGAGCAGCCAGATTCTGGGAGACAGTCCTCTACCAGACATAACAGGAGAGAGAAAAGCCTAGAGTGGAATGTGAATTAGAGCTATCAGATGATATGCCATTTAGGGATGGGGACACGAATCTCAGACCTCAAACATGGCAGGGAGTCCTAAATCTCAGAACCCAAGAGGAAGAGTATTTTAAGATAATATTCATGAATCTCAAAACGAATCTACTCATGTTGTGGTGAACAAGTGCTTGTGTTTCAGGGCAAGGCAGGATCAGTGACTATCGAGCCCCATGGAATCTGAGGCAAAAGGAGATCAATAGCATCGACCCACTCTGTTCGAAACATTGGCATTTTGTCCATGGATTTGTGTGTGTGTGTTCACTTTGATTTTTAAAAGCCTTGCCTCAGATTATCATTCATCTTGATGGTCAGGTTGTTTGTGAAGCAAGTCCCATTCGTGCATCCAGCCCTCTTTGTCCCAAGGCACACTCTGGCCACTGTGCAATGCCACACAGTGTGCACACACTGTGTAGAGCATTCTTGGTTTGAATTTGAAACATCTGTCTTGGCTTGTGAAGACTTGGTCCCCAGATGTGGCACTGATTAGGAAGGTGGTGGAGCCTTTAGGAGATGGAGCCTTGCTGATGAGTAAATCACTGGGGTGGGTCTGGAGGTTTTATAACTTGGCCCACTTCCTCTCTGCCCTCTTTTCTGGTCTCTAGAAGCAACACAATGTCTCCAGTCCCCTCAAACTCCTGCTGCCGTGCCTTCCTGTCATAATGGTCTATACCTTTTCAAACAGAAAACTGAAATTAGTCCTTCTTCAAGTTGCTTCTAATGAGGAATTTGGGCACAGCAGCAAAAAAAAAAAAAAAAAATAGCACTGAGCACAGACCTCATGTCTGGATGGTAAGTTGGTGTTCTATCTTAATTGGGGAGTCAATGTTTGGGTGGCAGAACATCCCCTGCAGTCAGCACAGTAGTAGCATGGGTCTGGGAAGGAGTTATGAGACCCGAGTTTGGTCTGAGAAGGGAGATACCATCTGTTATGGGAGAATGCTATTTGTGCTGGCCTGGGGCCGTACCTGCTGGACTCTTGATCCTCGATTCCATCAGCAGTACTTCATTCTCCATGCTTCCTTTCCTCATCAGGTGAGGGTCTTTCCCACAAAGCAAACCAATGGGATTCTTATTATTTCCTCTTTTCTCTGTTTTTGTTTCATTTTCATCATCAATAAAAGGAAAGGGGCCCTGCCCTGGAGTAAACCACAGCCTAGAGTCTAACATAACAGCTTGAATGACATGAGAACATTTTGGAATCCACAGAAAGGATTCACTAGAAGGAAACATTTTTTTCTATTTGTTTCTACTGATTCCCTCTGGGTACCAAAGTTGGGCCGACACATGGCTCTTCAGAAAGCCCACACTATCCCTAGGTTTTGATTTCCCAGCTCTACTTTGGACAGCAAGTCACCCTCAGCAAAACTCTGTGCTCTGTGATCGACAGTTTCTTGTTCTTATGCATCTGCTAGGTCACAGGAACTTCCTGTTTACTTTCTCCTCACCCACCCAAGGGACTTCTTGTTCTCTTCTAACTTGGTTGGAACTGGGAAGAGAGCATAAAATGACACTGCACTGTTGACTGGAAATAGACTAGTCATGGAATAGGTTTGAGCCTCAGTTTCTTTGATGGCTTAGCACTGACATCTGACATTTCATGGTCTCTTCTTTCTTCAGGAGAAAGAGTTACTGATTAAATGTAAAGAGTATGGTTGGATGCAGCTGTTAATTCTATAGAGAACTGCTGTGTCCTGTGATGTGCCTTAAACTATTGCAGGCAAAAGGACCTCTAAAACTCTTGAGTACTGTTGGACACACACACACACACACACACACACACACACACACACACACACACACTCAGGAATAAACTTGATGAAAGTCTTTGCTTAATTCAGTGCCCAGTACAGCTCAACAGACGGCATTCACCTTCTCTGACCTCTTAATGCCTCCCTTCTATATCATTATTACCAGGCACTGTGCAAGTTTGGAGACATCATGACGAAGAAGCTATAGTCCTTTCCCTTACTTTACTAGTAATTGAAAGGACAAAATAGGTGAGCCAGCATCAATTAATGTTTACACGATAAAAGCTATCACAGCCGTAGACCTCGGTTACACCTTGCAACTAACCTGCAAGATGAGAGATGCTGTTTAC
>JADRCD010216526.1:0-12251 GCA_019843815.1 Montemys delectorum
AGCTCCCTTTTCCACGTGCGCAGTGGCTTCCCTTCCCCACCCCACCCCCACCCCCCGGGGTTCAGCTGTCCTCGGGAACCGCAGGGTCTCCTGAGCAGCTCCTTAGGGATGACTTCCTGTTCATGGGTAACAAATATTCCATGACCTTTCAGACCAGCTCCTCTTCCCTCACAGGTTGGTTGGGTGGCCCTGCATCCTTCCTTTGCTGGGCAAAAGGGCAAGAAGCTCTGTTGAGTGGACCAACAAGCTGCCTGCATTCCACCATGACTTGAACTTTCCTCTTCCGTGGCTGTTTCTACCCAGGCCTCTTAACTATTTGTACACCACCTCTCCACACACACACTAATTCATGATAATTCCAGTCATGAGCATCCACTGAAAGTCCCCAGGGACCTTCCTGACTGCCTGGCCCAACACAGTGGGCAAAGCTCAGCTTTACCTAGTTCCGAGTCCCAGAGAAGAAAGGGAGCTTCCAACAGGGAAGTAAGGTCTGAGGAACATTGGTCAAGCAGTAAGGATTTTAGTGCTTGCTGACTAACCCACCATTTGTGGTGTGCCATTGGTGTTTAATGTAGAAAGGAAAGGAAATGTCTACCTCCACAAACGCTAAGAGGTAAAAGTCCTCACTGGAGAAGAAAAAACCCTGTCTTAGCAAATGGAATATATGTCACTTGAAATTGCAAGTGGCTGAGGCACGGAGGAAAAACCTGAGGGAGGGTGGCCTCAGCTTGTTTCACCTGGATGGAACACCTGGGACCAGAATGGCCAAGGAGAGATGATCCTGGGAACCTCGGCCTAAAGCTGATCTCCTCTTCCTCCCCCAGGCAGATGATGAGAGGAACTACCACATCTTTTACCAGCTCTGTGCTGCTGCCAGCCTTCCTGAATTTAAAGAGCTTGCTCTGAGTAAGTCACCCAGGTACACAGGGTCCTCTGAAAGGGTTGTGGATTCTTGTCACAGCTACATCCTTACTGTAGTCCTGCACCTTAGTCTCATCAGAACCTTACCACAGGTTAGTAATGCAGGGTTAGCTATAATTTCCAGTCTTCTTTCAAGGGATGAACTGCAGGGATGGAAGTCTATTTGCAGAGCAATGCAGGTGTCACCTCTTTAAAAGATGTACGGCAGGACTAAGGGTTCCATCATTCAAATGCTTGCCGCACAAGCATAAGGACCTGCATTTGATTACCCACAAAGCCGTGCATTGAACACGTGTCAGTAATTCTGGCACTGGGTAATGGAGAAATGAATTCCCAAAGTTCCATGGCCACCCACTCTGCCTAGCTCAAATAGAGGTTCAGGCTCAATAAGAGGCTCTGTGTCAAACAATAGGGGAGAGAAGAAATGAAGGAGTCACCCCATGTGACCCTGGCCTCTGTGGATACACACACCTGCACAGGTGTATATATGTGTATAATATTGTATGTGTATGCATACAATGTAACACACACACAGATTTTTCTTTAAGAAAAAAGACATGTTTCTTCTGTCTGCATCATGAGAAATTGATCCCTTTCAGAGGACCTAGAAATATATACAATGCTCATCACTTTCCCATGACCAATGTGGGTTAAGTCATATCTTAGGGTTGAGACAGAAAGGATGAGAACAGTGCTGGCCATGATGGGAAAGGCTACAGACCACACAGAGGAGGCTCAGGTCACCACAGAGTCATAGTTGAGACAAGGTAGATGCAGCACTGCAAAACGGTGGAGCCCTCTGAACAGGTACGGAAGCTTCTAGCATATCCATGGTGGAACTCTAGAGGGAAGTGAAACAACCCGAAGTATCTCACCACCCCCACAGCCAATGCCGTGTCTCCCTTGTCCCTTATCAAATGAGTGAGCCCATTCTTCGCTTTCCCCACGAATGTGTTAGCAAGGCCGCCCTGCTTTGAGGCATTGCTATGGAGAGACAGTGTTGGGCAGGCTTTTATTCCAGGCATCGCTCCTGGATCTGGAGCCCCCCCACTCCCACCCCCATGCCCACACTTCATCTATCCGGGCCTGGATAGAGTCTTGGTTTTGAGGCTTCTGAAGCTGAGTGATGACTGGAGCTGAGCAGCATCCTGTCCTTGGCCTATTGTCTGTACTTGGGTCTGTGTAGGAAGAGCCTTGGCTAAAAAGTGATGTGAAGATATGGTTATTTGGCAGAGGCTTGTTGGTCTTTGCAACTCTGCACTAGACAGATTGTTGAGGCTCTGCCCCCAGATCTTAGCCATCTTAAGGGTACAGTACCAGATCCTGCTCTGTCCCCAGTGACTAAAGTCTGTCAAGTGGTGTCTTGGTCACTGCTCCTTTTTTTTTTAGATTTATTTATTTATTTATTATATGTAAGTATACTGTAGCTATCTTCAGACACCCCAGAAGAGGGCGTCAGATCTTGTTATGGATGGTTGTAAGCCATCATGTGGTTGCTGGGATTTGAACTCAAGACCCTCAGAGGAACAGTTAGGGCTCTTAACCACTGAGCCATCTCTCCAGCCCAGTGACTCCTAATGACATCTTTTGTTTGCTTGTTTGTTTGTTTGTTGTTTGTTTGTTTTTTGAGACAGGGTTTCTCTGTGTAGCCCTGGCTGTCCTGGAACTCACTCTGTAGACCAGGCTGGCCTCGAACTCAGAAATCCGCTTGCCTCTGTCTTCCAAGTGCTGGGATTAAAGGCATGTGCCACCACTGCCCAACTTAATCACTGTTCTATTGCTGCAAAGAGACACCAAGACCACAACCAATCTTACAAAAGAAAAATATTTACCCAAGGTTCAGAGGTTTAATCCATTACCATCATGGCGGGAAACGTGGTGGCCCATATAGCACTGGAGCAATAAGTGAGAGCTGTACCTTGATCTGTAAACTAAGAAAGAGACACTGGGTTTGCCATGGGATCTTGAAACCTCAAAGCCCCACCCATGTGGAAAAGTGTGAGATTATGGGAAAGTGATGAATATTACTTCTCCCAGCAAGCTCACACTTCCTATTCCTTTCTAAAAAGGTTTATCTATTTATCTTATTTATATGAGTGCACTGTCACTGTCTTCAGACACACCAGACGAGGGCATCAGACCCCATTACAGATGGTTGTGAGCCACCATGTGGTTGCTAGGAATTGAACTCAGGACCTCTGGAAGATCAGTCAGTGCTCTTAACCTCTGAGCCATCTCTCCAGCCTTCTTCTAATCCTTTCAAATACTGTCACTCCCTATGACTAAATATATATTTAGTTGCCTGTGGAAGAAACTCTTCAAAGCATAAGTGGTTCCAGGATTTGCTTCCTTCCTGACAACTTCCTATAGTATTTATTTATATATCACATGATTCAGGCCATGTTTATACAATATTGTAGGACCTAGCTGTGGGCTCTGCCGTAGCTTATCCTATCCATTTCAGTATTCAGTGGGAAGTTGTAGTGTTGTGAGGAGCAAAATCTCCCCTAAGAGAAGGCATAGGTTACTCGGCACCCCAAAAGGACATGCTGGATGGCACCCACGTGCTGGTCTGTCCTGCTGTTCAGTTGTTGTCGAGTCTGATCCTTCCAAGGATAGGGAGTGAATGCTACCAGCTAGTCAGGGCAGGTTCTCTGTGGCCCTTGTTTGAGCACTGGTCTGACCTGGGACCTTTTAGTCACAAGTGGCCAGATACGTGGCCATGATATGGACAACTGTCATTTTCCTCTTGACTTCTCAGAATGGGGAGGTCAAGGTTTTCATGGTCAACCTGCAGAAACTGTTTTTCGAAAGATTGTTTTATGGAGAATCAAATACTGACAATATCTATCTGGCTGGCCACTTTATCCTGAATAGAACTTTAATAGGGAAGTTGTCTAACTTTTTCATTTACATGCGGTGTATTGAGGTTTAGAACATCTTTTCCTTATTTCCCACTTGTGCACAGTACAGACTCTCTGAACTTCTGCCAGAATCCTTGAAAATTACCCAATTCAATCAACTTCTTACATCTCAGAGAGCATCGTGGGGTGAACTGAAGAGCCTATGATAAGCTCTTGCGAGGCTCTCTGTGGCCTGTGGGTGGATTGGCTGTGAGCCCTGAAGCTTGTTTTTTGGTTTCCTTGATAACCGTGATAAATAGCTGGGAAAGTCAAATAAATGAAGGACTAGCCTGAAGTTCCAATGATTTTCTAGTCACGATAATCCTTCCCTTGTTTGTAACCTAAAACACATTATACAAAAATCTCTGCTAGTCTGGTGCCCCAGCATAACTTGTACATTTGTTGGAAGGCAGAGGACGTGGGTGTGTCTTATAACCCATGTTCTTCCTCCATCCCATTGTTCTGTATATTTAATGTGATAGCGTGTTTTAAGAAAGGCATGCTACCTACTACTTCCTTTGCCCGGTGCCTCAGCCTGTGCTCTGACCTCTCCCTGTTCCCTTTGCTCCATCTGGCTTAACCCAAGATTGAACACAACCAATCCCCAACCTGGGAAATCCGGGAGCTGCTGTCCACACTCCACCGGCCCCTCTCTTGGCTGGCTTTGCCAAGCTGCCAGCTATCGCCCTGGCTGCTCTCCTGCCCACCTAGCTCCGAGGAAGGGAGACACTAGACAGCTTTATTATTTTAAAACTAGCCAGATCACACATTTGCTGGCCTCTTATCAGCTAACAAATTCCAGTCAACCACTGGTGGCAGAGGCCACCATTTCCAGCCACCCAAGGTCTTACATAGTTGTAGTGTGCCTCCCGTTCCAAAACCTGCTGAAAAGTCACCCTTTCCCTGCATCCCTTCTCTTCTTCCTGGGACCCAGACATCCCACCTTTTCCGCTTTGCCCAGCAATTGGCTCTCACCTTCGTTATTGACCAAATCAAGAACTAATTAGGGAACCAGATTTTAGTATCAGCTCCTCCTCCTCCAGTCATGGGAAATTCACAAAGGCCTGTGAAAATTTTGTTCTGGAATAAGTGCTAGTCAAGTTCCTGTCCCTTTCCATTCACTCTCATGGGTGTGTTAAAAGATTTATTTATTTTATGTATATGTGTACATTATAGCTGTCTTCAGACACACTAGAGGAGGGCATCAGAGCCCATCACAGGTGGTTGTGAGCCACCATATGGTTGCTGGGAGTTGAACCCTGGAAGATGAGTCAGTGCTCTTAACCGCTGAGCCATCTCTCCAGCCCCATTGATACAGTTTTATAAGAGCGACTGTGGCCTTGCACAAGCCAGAGTACAGCCTCCCCCTGTGAGATCCAAGCTCTTCTACACTGACCTTGATGTTTGGTGCTCCAATCATAGAATAATGGCCTCTCTGTGATCTGTTGACTGCTGGGACCGGCGTCTGTCTGGAGAACCCAGCTAATAGACATTGTGGTGTATACTTATACTTGGAAATTCTTGGAGGGAGGGGGAAAGGAGGAGCGAGGGATCATAGCTGCCTGATGAGGGAAGGTGTTGTGAGTAGGAAGGAGAATGCTGGCTTCATGGACCTGACTGGAGGAGAACTGAGCAGTTGCCAGCCAGGCAGATAGGGAAGGACTAACTGTATGCTGCTTGCCTGTTTCTTACTAACAGGGTCTGTGGTGTGATAACTAGTGACTGGGGCAAGTGGACACAGGAGGGAAAGAGATGACCTTGTTGATGGCAGTTAGATGCTTTGGCAGGTGGTATCTGCAGTGAGGGGCCTCAACCTAAGAGTTTGGAAACGCAGAGCAGGAAAGGTGGGGGTGTTCTGTCAGACTCAGAACAGCAGGCAGTAGAGCTCTAGCTGTTGACAGTGAAGGATCTTTTGAAGATGCTGCAAATGCCTCCCCTCCAGTGTGGAAACCAGATGTCCCTCTTTAGTCTCCAATGACTCTGCTGTCTTGGCTGACATTCAGTAATGAGGTTTTTTAAAAAAAAAAAAATCAAAGTCATGGGATGCTAAAGATCAATCATCTCTTCAGTGAAATGTTCAAGTAGTGGGCTCCCCAGCCTGGTCATCCATGGTAAGCCTGTGCAACGCCTTAGCATGCTGGAGTCCTCAGTTTATATGCTGAAAAGTGGGCACAAATGTTGTAAGCCATCTTATGCAGCACTGGGAAAGGCACAAGGTAAGCTGTTTTTGAGAAGTTGGTGTAAGAGGAGGGATTGCTTTATTAACCTTTGGGATCTATTGCTCAGCACTTGCAGCTCATGGAGTAATTAGCTATGAAGGTGCTAAATGTGTTTTGAGCATAAGCCATAAATTTTACCTCAGTTGGACCTCTGAATGGGTAAATTCTTTTCTCTTCCAGTTCAAGAATCTCAGCCTCCATTCAACTAAGAGTTCTAAGTTAATCCTCCAGGAAACCCCTCTTACACAGTGGATGGTCTATGCATTCCCCTGTTCAAGTATTAGTCTAGTCTATTGTAGTTGCGGCTGTATTGTCAACATGAACTTCATTGCTGACCTCTGATACTTTCCACCTGTGCCTGGCTGTGTTTAGGTTAGATCAGACCCACAGCAATTTCCAGAATTGTTGGCTGAACTCACTGTGGCCTGGAACATCGATGTTACATCAGAGCACCAGGATGTGGATAGAGATGGGAAAGGAGAGGTGCATAGGGGTTGTTGACACCATGACAAAAGGAAAGGCTGGGGCATGGCTGTGAGGTGACTGTCTTATGTAGAACCTCAGAGACAGAAAAGGAACGATCCACAGATCTGGAGGAGTGGGAGTGGTCATGTCACAAAAGGTTTAGGACACGAACCCCTTCCTTGAAGGCAGTGAGACTGTTGAAGGGCTTAGTGCAGGAGAGAGATGCGGCTGAAGTTACCAGCATCGCAGGCTGGGTTTGGGAGAATGTAAGCCAAAATCCAAAGACGGGTTTAGACTCTTTTGTAACATTCCCCTAGACAACACTCACTGAAGGTCAGACCCACAGCAATGGCAGTCAGCAGGGAGAAAGGAAATGGACCATAGATGTTCTTGGAAGATAAATCAAAGGGCACGATGTTGAAAGGCTTGGAGTTGCTGTGGACTGTCGTTACCTGATATGCATTCAATCCGCATGCCCAGGTCTCAGGAAAAGAATTCAGTCGGGAGGTTTCAGGGAAAGAGGAGAAGCAGTGCGTGTCCAGTCTTGTCATCCCATAGAAACCAAGCCCCATACACTCAGAGCACACAGTGCCACTAGCTGACTGCCCTCACGTTTCGTATGTCCCGAAGATATTTTTTTTAAACATTGTGCGTGTAGATATGTGTATATTAGTACCACTGCCCACAGAGGCCAGAGGCTTCTCTGACTCTCACAAGGTGGAGTTACAGGAGGTTTTGAGCCTCCTAGCATACATAGACAGTGTCAGACTTGTATCCCCTGCAAGAGCAGTGCATGCTCTTAACTGCTGAGCCATCTCTTCAGCACCCCCACCCCCACCAATACATTTCATTACAGTCAGTCATTGCCCTTGCTTGCTGGATATTTGCCCTCTGCTAAGCTCGTCCCTCACTTGTAAAACACCACACCGACTCCCCTTTCTCACTAGCTGTCAAGGCTGTCAGAGGCGTGGCTGAGGGAGAGGGAGCCCTAGAGGTGAGAGAACACATGAGGGATCCCAGCCCTTCCTTGTCTTTACATGCGAGTATCTCCTGTGTGTGTGAGGACTTTGTAAAATAGAGAAAACCAAGTCACTGATACCCTCCGCTGCCCCTCATTAGTTAAACGTGACTGCGGCATGAGGATCTCCTAAGGCCGTATGAGATTCTAGGATGTGACTCGAAGCATACACTTTCATTGATGCGAGGCCCTTTGAAAACACAAATCTGAATGGCACCACGGTGGCCTGGACTTCCCATGACCCGGTTAGCCTACTCACCATGCCCACTCACCATGCCAGTCTTACATGCACACAGCCACACACTTTGAGTATAATACAAGTTGCTTTTGATTCTGTTTTCTCTCCCATTTTTCATTGTGGACAAAGAGTATCCTGAAGGATTATACATCAGACCAACAACACAATTCGGTGTGAGCTTGCGTGAGCTAGGTGAAGATCTGTGGGTGGTGATGACCGGAGCGCTCTCTATCACCTCACACCTTTTCTTCCTGCCTCCCGCAGCGTGTGCAGAGGACTTCTTCTACACAGCCCATGGAGGAAATACAACCATTGAGGGTGTGGATGATGCAGAGGACTTTGAGAAGACTAGACAAGCCCTCACGCTCCTTGGTAAGGAACTTCGGAATGAGAGTAGCCTGTCCAGGGGTCCCATGGGCAAGGGTGGGAGACAGTGAGGTGAGAGTCCTCTGAGCCCTAATGAGTGTCTCCTTATACCCTCATCTCCCTCAGTCCACAGGCTTAAAGTTCAGAATTTGGAACTTTCTTAGAAATAAACTTTTGAGCCAGGTACCGCAAGGTATCCCATCACTTACTTAGCTGTTGAAACCCATGGAGAAAAGCCCAGTGAAGTCATGTCCTTGTGTGCTATGCTCAGAGTTCAAAGGCAGTGTGGACCCCCATGAAGACCCCCTCACTGAGCCAGACCATCTGTGCGCTAGCCACAGGGTCTAAGCTGAAGCAGACCCCAGCGTCCAGAGCCCTGCGGGCGATGCAATGCTGGCGTGTTAGCCATAGGTGTTGTGATCCTCAGAGCAGGGAGCTTGCTGTGACCTTCAGTAGCAGAGGGGCTCAGTAGAGCTGGGGAGAATCAGCCCTGTCCCCAGCCTGTTTTGGGGGGAAGCACCCCCATGTTCATGAGACGAAAGGTAAATCTTTCTTGGTAGGGAAGATGAACAGTCAATCCTGAGGCCTGTAGCCAGGGAGAGGGGAGTGGAAGGCAAGTGACTCAGATGGCCCCTACATCTTCCCCACCCCTTCCGGGACCAAGATGAACCATCTGGCTTCTCTGTCAGGTCGCTTAGAACAGCATCTGTTGAGTTCTGCAGTATAAGCCAAGTTCTGCGAGTGTCCAAATTAAACGTGAACAAACTGGACACACCCTCATCTCTACGGGGAGGAGATCAGGGGCTTGTGTGCTATGGTCACTTCTCTGCATAGCCAAAGCACAAGTAGAATTCATCTTTTGCACCTGTGAATTATCAGGAGCAGGTTATTCCAGCATGAAGACCGTACTGTGATAACCAGAGCAGCAGTAAGTGATTGACTGTGGAAAAGGCTCAAGTGGACTGAGGACAGAAGGCCCAGAGGCAAAGGGAGCACTGCTATAGCTCGCCCAAGGGGGCAAACATCACAGGGACTGATGGGTAGAGGAACCAGAGTTGTAGGTGAACTTCAGACCCATCCAGAAGTGTGTGCTCAAGACTCAGGAAAGACCAGCACCCTGTGCTTGAGCTGAGTGTGGTGGGTCCACAGGTCTAATGAATGGTGTGCTTAGCAAGGAAGTTGTTGGGCTCCCAGGTGAGTGGTGATGCCTGGGAGGGACCAGAACCAGGATGGGGACCACCTTTCTGCTGCCCTTGCATCACTGACAGGACCTCTGTTCAGAACCCTGATGCCCTGCCAGTCGGCACAGAGCAGTTGACTATTTTGATGTCTGCAAGTCTCACTTCACCCAGCATCACACACCCTATTGCTCTCCACAGTCAGAGACTTAGGACGCTGCCTGGTGGTGAGCAGGATGTGTTCCACCCAGCCAGCCGACAGGAAATGCACCCACCGTGGGGCCGGTGCCCATTCTGGGTGGCTGTGAGCAATGAGCAGGAGCTGATAGAAGGGGGCAAGTACCTCCCAGGCTCTGAGATAAATACTTTAGTTCTCAAAGTAGATCACATTTATGGAATTCTTTCTTCACGATCCTTTAAAAAATGTCCTCATTCTTAATTACCAAGGTTGTAAACACATCATTTTAAAATACAAGATAGTAAAGCGTTTATTTAGGCCTTGTGAAGTATGTGATTTCTGCTGCTTCTGCTCATCT
The DNA here is from genome assembly GCA_019843815.1 of Montemys delectorum. Lineage (NCBI taxonomy): Eukaryota > Metazoa > Chordata > Mammalia > Rodentia > Muridae > Montemys > Montemys delectorum. The sequence goes on from JADRCD010216526.1 coordinate 9,845, forward strand.
CTGCTGCAGTAGCCTGCCAATAGCTTCAGATAAAACAAATGGGCATGGCTATTATGTGGGTTTATACAAGCATCCTGTGCACCATGGGCATGGGCTGTTGGCCCTTGTTTTAATCCTAGGCTTAATTGGTAATTTAAAAAAAAATAATTTCTTGAGAATTTGTTTTTATTTTTTGTTTTTTTATTAGACATTTTCTTTATTTACATATCAAATGTTATCCCCTTTCCTTGTTTCCCCTCTGAAAACCCCCTATCACATTCCCTCCCCCTGCTCACCAACCTACCCTTTCCCACTTCCCTGTCGTGGCATTCCCCTACACTGTGGCATAGAACCTTCACAGGACCAAGGTCCTCTCCTCCCATTGATGACCGACAAGACCATCCTCTGCTACATATGCAGCTGGAGCCATGAGTCCCTCCATGTGTACTCTTTGGTTGATGGTTTAGTCCTGGGAGCTCTGGGGGTGCTGGTTAGTTCATATTGTTGTTCCTCCTAAGGGGCTGCAAACCCTTCAGCTCCTTGGATCCTAGCTCCAGCTCCTTCATTGGGGACCCTGTGCTCAGTCCAATGGTTAGCTGAGAACATCTACCTCTGTATTTGTCAGGCACTAGTGGAGCTTCTTAAATCACTCCTGTATTTACATCATTTCTACTCTTCCTGTTCCCCGTGGGCCCATCCTGTGCCCCCCAACACTCATTTTCAAATTTATGGTCTCTTATTTAATTATTTTTGTTATATATGTGTGTGTGTGTGTTCAGACCATCCAATGTTGCTTGTATGCACATTGTTGAGACAGACCACGGGGATCAGGTAACCTACCAGGGAGCACCTCTCTAAGGAAACTGATTCCCTCTCCCTTAGCAACCACAGGGTACCAGTAGCCAGTCATCTAAGCTCAGGACCTCGTGACATATCCCACCCTCACTGGCATGCCAGCTACTATAGTCACTGTGCAGGTCTCCTTTAGGCTACCACATGGCTGAGATTCACGGTGCAGCTTCTCCATCGAGTCTGATAGAAGGCATACTGCTTCTCTGGCTGTTGTTGTCTTTCCATTTTCTCTTCATGGTTCCCCTTAGCCTTGGGTTTACGGTGCTGACTGTCATGTTAGGTCACTTACCTCTTTGTAATTGCTTTTCATGGGGTGTTTGGTTTCTGCTTCCCATAGTATGGCATGGCTTGTTCAGAGGGCCCACAGTGATGACCAAGAGCTTACTGAGCTCATGTTGGGGCTATCTACTTTGTGGATTGCCTGGAGTAACTTTTAATCCTAGTAAGCCCCATCTCTGCCTCCCATTTATATGCGGGTGCGCTGGCTGTTGAAGCTTGAGTAAAGGATAAGTAGATATGGCTGAGGAGGAAGCCAGGGGAACTTCTGAAATAGAAGCCAGCTTTACTAACATTCATGCAGTTCTGCCAGCTTGCTAATAAGTTTGAGATCTTTTGAAACGTGGAAAGAACTAATGCCTTCAAACTAAAACTAAATTTTAAGAGGCATGCCTTGTGTAACTGATGCAGGCAAATAGCAAAGTTGACCATCAAGTTTGTGGCCATAGTGTTTCTGGGCTGTGTGCATTTATGTCGGTGTTGGGGCATGCATAGAAGACGAACAGCTACACCTCAGCTGGCACCAGCCATAAGCCAACTGGCCAGCCTGTCCCTAGAACAGTAATCCCAGAGGTGTGGTGGAAGGTTCTCTTTTCTTTTCCCATGTTGGCCCTGTGTTTGTACCACAGATGTTTGCCGGATATTGGATTTGGGGGGGAAAAAAAAACAACTATAGATAAATGGCCATCCTTATTAAACTCATAAAAACATCCATAAAGTATCTGGTTGAAATGAAGCCCAAAATGAGTCAATCCTACCGCTGCCCTTAGAGCAGCTCAAATGACAACGTGCCCCATCTGGCATGATCCAGACAATCAGTGAGGATATTTCCCCTTCGATCCATGAGCCCCTCTGAGGCCGAGATGCTCTTTTGAGTGGTAATGACTGGGCCTGGCTGGGTTTAGGAGTCATTAACCCTGACCCAGGAAGGGAAATCAAACAATTTTTAAAGTCCTTGAAAAGGGTAAAAAGTCCTTCCTATCACAGCACAGATGCTGAGTGTCAATTCATGTTTGTCTGTTTATTCCCTTCAGGAGTGCGGGAGTCTCATCAAATAAGCATCTTTAAGATCATTGCTTCTATCTTGCACCTTGGAAGTGTGGAGATTCAGTCCGAGCGGGACGGGGATTCCTGCAGCATTCCGGTAAGTGGCACCAGAGAGAAAGGGTGCAGTCAGCTCGGATCCTCCAGCCTGATACCATGGGCATTCGCCTCTGTGCTTAGAGGGCACCCCTGGGTTATTTAGTCTAAGCACTAATGACTTCTGTTTTCTCACTGATTTTTTTTTTTTTTTTTAAAG
>JADRCD010216527.1:0-12990 GCA_019843815.1 Montemys delectorum
GTGAGGGGTGCTTTGTTTTTACTTTTTTACTTTTTTATTTTTTCTGGAATTGACTTGTTTTGGACTTTTCCAGTTCTGAGAAACAGTAAGTCAGGCCTAGTCTCTCAAACTGCCAGTTTGCAGCCCGTCATGGAGTCAGCCTGTGTATGGGCACAGCCAATGAGTTGCATGTACAACATGCATTCCCTTTTCTTTCTCTTCATTCTGTGTGCATTTGCATCCATAAAGTGTCTCTTGTCTCCCTACATATGACTAATCCTTTAAGGCAGAAAATAAATGGGGAAACCAGCCATCTACTAAAGGTGTGCTTAGCAACTGTTAAACAGAGGCGGGCACTCTATGTAAGGAAGATCTGACAAATAATTCTGCCAGGTGAGATAATTTTTTAAAATCCTACTTTATAAAAGAGGAAATTGAAGTTGGAGAAATTAATGATTATGCTGGTCCTCGTGGTTTAGAGTACATCAGGTTGCAAATTAATCACATACTGAACTCTAGCCATTTCAAAGAAAGGAGATTACTAGCTAAGCTGACCTGGCCCTAGGGTCTGGAGGCAGTTTTATCAGGGTTTTGGTCCTTACATCTCTATGGCTTTTCAGACTTGAGCATCTCCCTTGCACTGGCTGGATACACAGCTTGGCTTCCCTCATCACAGTAAAAAGGCAGCAGCAGCCCCAGGCTTTAGAACGAGGTATCGAGGATCTCGTCTCTTCCCAATGATGAACCAAGTCCTTGGGTTCATTGAGATAGAGTTAACTTGTTGCTATGGACAGGCACACTTCTACAAACAAGAGAGTGACGTAGTAGAGATGGGTGAGGATGATGTCATTTGAATTAGAGAGTTGCTGTGATAGACATCAAGACAGAAACAACTTCAAAGGAGGGAGGGTTCATGACAGCTTATTGGTTCCAAGGTTTTATTTAGCTCATAGTAATTTGGCTTTGTCAATGTGGGCCTTTGGTGAGCTAAAGCAGTATAGTGGAGAAAAATGATGGAACAGGGCAACTCACTTCATTGTGGCCAGAAAACAGAAAGACAGACAGGGAGGGGCCAGGGACAAGGTCTATCTCTCTATGGAAAGCCACTCATAACCTACTTTCTCCTCCGTTCCCAACAATGCCTTCATATTATGAGTCTATCAATCCATTAATTAGGTCAGAGATGCCAAGAGCCAATCGCTTCCCAATGATTGGATCTACAAGCTAGAGGCCAAGCCTTCAACATTTGAGCCTGCATGGACAATTTATATACAGACTGTACCATTTCCCTCCTTCCTCCAAAGGCTCGTGCCCAGTCCACAGTACATAATGCATTTCATGCATTTCCAAGAGTCCTCAGAGTTTGTTTGATATGGGAAGCCCTGAAGGTCTGTTTTTTTTCTAAAGGAAGCGGTGACATTTAGTGACTCACATGACTTTGTGTGTATGTGCATATGTGTGCCACCTGTGTCTGTGCAAGCATGTGTTGGAAATGTCTAATTGGTATTATTATCCACTGAGTACCACCGAGTTTCCGAACGGAGGCCGGGATGCTCGGTGAAAGGATGCTGGCGATTGCCGCCACAGCTGTCATGAGTTAAGTCTTTTTTCTTGTTGTTTGTGCTCTTGTGTATCCCTTTTGTGTCTGACAACTTCTTCCTCTGTGTAATGAAGGACCACTCTGAGTACCCTGACATTGCTTATTTTGTCTTCTTTGTTCACTACAATGCAGGTGTGCGCTATTTATGAATTGCCTAAGTAACAGAATTGAAGGCAGGTTATTTGTAGAGTCAAAATTTGTTATTCGTTAGGCATTAATCAATACTCAAGTCCAGAAATGGGCAGGGGAGGGATGCTGACTATCTAAGTGCTCAGTTTGGGAAAATCAATCAAGCTACACAGTCACGTGACTGCTTATGTATACATCTCAGTACTTTTCTTTCTTTAATTTTTAAACTATAATTATTTATCTGTGTGTGTGTGTGTGTGTGTGTGTGTGTGTGTGCAGGTGCACGTATGCAACAGTGCACATGTGTACTCCTGGAGCCATATTTTTTCTTCGACTGTGTTAAGGCAGGGTCTTTATTTTATTATGTTTTAAAATTATCATCATATTGCTTTTGAGACAGGTTCTTATTATGTAGCATGGCTAGAATTCAAGACCTTTCTTGTTTCTGCCATTTTGTATACTTCAGGTTAGCTAAGGTGGTGTAGGTGCTTCTAGCCAGTTCTCCTGTTTCTTCCTCCTAGTTTGCGACAGTAATGCTAGGGTTTAGATGTGGGCACTGTATCCAATTTTTTTTTTTTCTGACAGTTTCACTTTGAAGCTCAGATTGGCCTTATACTCAGGATTCTCCCACCTCAGCCTCTCAAGTGCTTAGATTTGGGCCGACACTGTCCAGGCTGCGCCGGCTTCTTTATGTAGGTCCTGGAGCTGACACTCAGGTTGCCAGGCCTGCTCACCAGGAAGTTTTACCTGCTTAGCTATCTTGTGGGATCAATTGTTTTCCTTTTTAAGTAAAAGTACTCAGAGCCACCAACGGGTCGTATCCTTGTGGTGATTGATATCTAGGGGCTAATGATCACTAATGGACTCGGATGATTCATAGAAGCCAACTTGCATCTCAGTTGTATGGGATTTTAAACTTGGATGGGATCTGAGAAATGATGCAGATTGATTCATTGTTTCCAGTGGTGCACAGGCAGGCCCTGGGGGAAGTAGTTTGCTTAAGCACTCAGAGCCACCTGTGAGGGCTGACCAGTCTCGCTCCCACTTCCTAGCAAGAGCTTGGAGATGCACAGCAGGGGTATTTTCTTTTCTAGGGTAAGAAAAGGCAGATTGGGCCGGGCAGTGGTGGCGCACGCCTTTAATCCCAGCACTTGGGAGGCAGAGGCCGGCGGATCTCTGAGTTGGAGGCCAGCCTGGTCTACAGAGTGAGTTCCAGGACAGCCAGGGCTACACGGAGAAACCCTGTCTCGAAAAAAAACTAAAAAAAAAAAAAAAAAAAAAAAAAAGGAAAAGAAAAGAAAAGAAAAGAAAAGGCGGACTGCTGAGGACAGGTGCTGCATCTGCTCATGAAATTCTTGAGTGGTTTCAGATGAAGACAAGGAACTATTTGTTTAGGTGATCATCTACTGATCCCAAGCCTGAATCTATTACTCCGTCCGTCTTCGATAGGGTCTTCCTTACCCCATCAGAAGATCACCTTGGATTGGGGCTGTGGCTCACTGGTAAAGGATCTGCCTACAGTGCTCGAGTCTCACAGCTGAGCCCCTAGATGTGCAAAGATCAACTGAGTTAAGGAATGCAGAGATGGAAGGGAAGTGTTTCTCCAGGGATGGATAGATGCTGCCTATGCATAAAAAATTCTTTTTCATTGTCTTTGAAAGTTTGAAACTGAGCTCATTTCACTTTTGGAAATGAGAAACAAGACAATGGCCATTTCTTCTTTCTACTTTCTTCCTCCAGGGAAATGGGATGCTGAAGGAAGACTGGAGGACAGCATCAAGGATCTCTACAAGATAAAGAGAAATTACAGGGAGAGCACCTTCTAGAGACCAGGCAAGCCTGCCTCCCCTTGCAATACCTATGGACCTTTCTGATCAGTGGGTATTGATCAGGGGCTAACCCTTCTGTGAGAAGAGCTCTATGTGCACATAGTGAGATAGGTAGAGCAGGAAGACTCATATTGTGAAACCATGCTGCATTTCACTTACTGGCTCCTGTTTCCCACGACCCATGGTGTCTGGAAGAGGCCCATGAAATAAATATTGTGGGTCGTCTGAGCATTAGAGTGGAAACGGCATATGGAGCCTACTATCCTAGATTACAGGTATCCTAGTCTTATTTTTGTAGCTGTGATAAGTAACAACAACAAAAAAAGCAACTTGGGGGAGAAAGGGTTTATTTTTAGCTCAGAATTCCAGGTTCCAATCTGTCATTGCAGGGGACTCACGGAACCAGGAACTTGAGGCAGCTAGTCTCAGCACACTCATGGTCAAGGGCAGAGAGAAACAAAAAAGTGCCTACTTGCTTCCTTTGCTAGCTTTCTTTGCCCACAGAGTTCAGGGCCTGGCCTAGGGAATGATGCCTCTCACAGTGGGCTAGGTCTTTCTACATTCATCTCCTGCAGACATGCTCAACCTGATCTAGATAATTTCTCATTAATATTCTACCCTGTCTCCTTTTAAAGACAGGATCTCACATAGCTCAAATTGACCTCAAAATTGCTATGAAACTAAGAATGACCTTGAATTCCAGATCACCCTGTCTCTCGCTCCGAAGTGTTGGGGTTACAGGCATGTGCTGCCACACCCAGCTCTGTACTGCTGAGTCCAAACACATAAAATCATTTTAGGTGGAGGCCCTGGAAGAGGATGATATAGTAAGAAGAGAAGGATAAGGATAACGATGGAGGTGAATGGTGTACTTGCTTGTGCCTAGACAAAAAGGCAAAAGGCCTTCGGGGAGGGAGGTACTGAATTCCACAGACAAGGAAGAGAAATGACTTTAAGTAAGGATTAAAATAGGGAGAGAAACTCATGACTTTATAGTTGATTAGTTTCCATCACCATAATTGTCCCTAGTGGTGAGTAGAGAGTACCACCAAAAAATGTGTGTGTGTGTGTGTGTGTGTGTGTGTGTGTGTGTGTATGTGTATGTGTGTCCTGTCCGTCATAAACTTTCTCAGTCTTGTCTTGATCAGGTGAACTATCACCTTGTTTGACATCCTTAAGGCTGGTCGTTCAGATTAGAAGGAACAAGGAGAGCTTCAAAAACTACCAAGTTGTCCATGACTCCAAAACTACCTCAGTAGCAGGGACACAGCTGCGTTTTGGAAGGACATAGTAGACAACTCTCTCCTGTCCTCTGTCTCTCCACTGAGTAGGATGGGGATTTGATTTCAGTCTGAGATTGTCCCTGAAGCTTTGGCTCATCTCTCTACAGTGGCACCTTGAGGAGGTTCCAGCCAGGCCCACTTGTTTCTCTCCCTCTCCTTTAACCTTTCTAGCTCCCCGGTCCCATTCTATGAAGCTACTAGAAGTTTGGGGTTTGGACAAGGCTAAGATTTCTCCCAGGGTCTGAAGCACAAGAGTAGAGCCAGGAATTGTCCCCAGTTTATACTTCTGGTCACCTCCTGTCCAGCCCACCTCAGGCCCCTACACTCCTCTGTGATGGTGAAATAGGATATCCTCAGGAAATTTCTTTCCTCCATTTCTGTGCCAGCCTGTTTTGGAACCCTTGGCCATGGTCAGTCCTTTCTCCAAACTCAACTCACAGATTCTTTCTGCTTGTTGAAACCAAATTCATCCCCATTCCATCAGACTATGCTGTTTCCTAGAGTCTTCTAAGAGCAGAGGTCCTCAGGCTTTGAGGAGGGACGGGTAGTTAGGGGCTGGCTGTATGTGTTCTCACTTGTACCTAGAGTGTACCCAAGTGTTCGCTTGACATGATGATTTACAGTCATATTTTTATTATCCATCATCAGGTTCCCTCATTTCCAAGACACTGAGTTATAGGGAAAAAAAGTGTATTTTGTGTGGGTGTCAAAGAACAGAACTTGAACAAACTGAGCTTTAAGGATCTAATGGGCTTTTATTAATGATTTATGAAGCAGACAGCATCCATTCTATAAAAGAGACAGGGGGCTCCGCAGGGCAAAATAGCTGGCTTTTAAGATCTAGCTTAAGCAAGAACAAGGAAAACATAAGATAGTAGTCTCATTAGCCTTGGAAGGTGTGTGCCAAGCCCACCAGATCTCTAGATGCCTGATTCCTATGTGCACTATCTTTTTCCTACCCATGCTGTTCTATGATACAATTTAATTATGTAAGCAAGTAAAAGATTAAGAACAACAAATAATAAAATGGATCAGTTACAACTATGTGCACTCTCTTATTCCCTACTTCCTATTTGTGTTGTAGTAACACTTTTGGGCCTTGTTTGACTGTGAATAATTGTGGGATGTGGGAACTTGAAAATACAGATGAGGGGCCAATTGCTTGGCGTGTACTGGGTGCCTTCTGTGTCCTTTAATTGCTTACCTGGTTGGGGGAACACATACACACGCTGACATGTACACAGACATTCATGCACCACACATGCACACGCACACGCACACACACACACACGTGCACACACACACACACACACACACACACATACACACATACACACAAAATAGAAAAAAGATGCTGGTGTGTCTTTGAAACTCTTCTTTTCATATAAAGATGCTGCTGGATATTTGAGCCTCCTCCCCTATCTTGTATGAAGTTGTGAGTACATTTTCACACTGACATCTTATATATTTTGTTAATTATGGAAAATTCTTATACATATGAATTACATATAATAATATATAATATGTTATATATCACATATTATTATACAATATATAATTATATATCATATATTATAATATATTATATAATATATAATATGTACATTATAATATGTTATATATCATGTATAAATACTTTGATGAATACTACTTCTCTGCCCATTCATTTCTAGAATTCCTATTAACTTCTCAGTGCATATAAGTTCCAATTATCTAGTGCTGCCTCAGAGACCACCAATACGTGGAGACAGTAATGAGTCTTTCTCATGGTGCTATAGTTTGCTTGGTCTCTTGTGTTGCTGAGCCTGGAGGTCAGCAGCAGTTGTGATTATCTCAAGCTTGTTTGACCTAGACATCCAAGCTGACTGAGACTCTCCCAAGGTATCAGACAGTTGACATAGCCACAGCAGGAGCTCAGTAAGACAGTCAATGGGTAGAGCCACACATAGGTTCTCCATGTTAGATTGTTCCCTGCATTATTTAATGATCTTTCCCCGTGGCCAGGCTTCTCACAGTAATTTACTGGGCTTTGTTATTGAATGCTTGAAGGGACTCAGTCAGAAACGGCTAAGAACGATTAAGATATAGCTGTGGAAGACTCATGCAGCTCCTTTGCCACATCTCATGACCAAGTAAGATATTGAAGCTAGTACAGATTCCAGGGGAGATGGAAGTAACACTTCTTGGCCAAAGAGTAATGCGTGTCCAGAGAGAGAATAAAATAGAGGTGGTCATCATTCAAGAAAAGCTGTCTCACTGTGTGCCTGGATTAGCTTTCATATTCATTATTATCCTTCAATTCACCAATTATCTTGATGACTACATCTGATCTAGATTTTATTGCATATACTGATTCTTTTGTTTTAATGATTCTTTTTGTTTATGATCTTTGTAATTGGTTCCTTTTCCCATTCACTTAAATGTTCATAGAGCATTATCTGCTTTTGTTTAATTATTTCTTCTTTTTTAGTACCTCTTTGAACATCCTAAACATAACTAGTTTATCTAAGACAATTCATCAACTTGAGAGATATTTTTGTGTTAAAAGTAGATAAGTCTCTATTTTAGAAGCATTGACAAAATAGACATGTGGGCAGCTCTTAAGGTTTTATGGTTTATTTGGATGGGGAAGTTCTTGAAGGAGAAACTTGTGAGTTCTGCTAAATTCTAGTTAAGGTAACTGGTCACAACATGAGCACTTATAACAATTCTTAGTATAGAACAAGAGAGGGGTACTTTCTATTGTAAGGACAGGCTGTAAGGAGAGAGAGTAGCCTTGAGTGAATGTGTATGTTGACATGAGTGTGGCCGTGTCAAGGACCCTGAAGCCTTAGCCACACTGGAATGAGAAAGCCTGCTCTGGGTGAGGTTGCCAAAGCTTTCCTCAGGTCTGAGTGCAAATGCTGGCAGTGTGCAAAAAAATGTCCACTATACTTTTCTTCCCCCAATGGTTACTGTCTAAAGACAGCTTGCCTACAGAAACGGCACCTACTGAGATTAGCTAAACCTGCCTCTTTGTTCAGCTCTACGTAGTAAGCCTGCCTATTTGTTTTATCTGTGTATAATAACCCTACCCCTTCTTAAGCTATATGCAATAACTGTATTGCTGAGCTTCAGAGAGATTGTAGATTCTCTGTTTAGACAGCCCAGACTACCCAATCCCAGCCTTCCTGATTCTGTGTTCATGTGTCTGCTATTTCTTCCTTCCCTCATTGGCCCTAGTCAGGGTTCTGGGACCCAAGTTGTACAAAGATGCACCAGCAGGCTTCAGTTATCAGTCTAAGAATTACTCAAGAGGCATAACCTCAAGATCTTTTATTTAATCACAGACTTAAAATTTCAAGGGTCCCAGGTGTAAGGGTACAGATATGCAATTCACAATTTTGACAATACCTTCAAGCTGCCATTTTTTATTTCAAAACATCGTCAGATTCTGCCTACTGTCCTTGGTCAAAACTCCGGAAATAGCTTCAGGAGAGGAGGTAAGGGAAATGACAGAGACCCCTCAGATCCCAAAGTCATCTCTGCTTATTGGCTTTTCTGTTGGTATAAGACAAGTTCTAATATTTTGTTCTTCAGTTTTTTCCTTCTCAGGCACCTGTAATTCCACTTTTGAGTTTGTCTTTCTCTTCTTCTTACCAGCTACCACCATTACTTGTTCTGCCTCATACGGGGACTGAGCAAAGGTGACACTAAGACCCAGGGTGCATCCTCTGCTTCTCATAGCAGGACGGAGGGGAGCGGACTGCAGAAGGCACCTCTCCCCCTCCCCCTCCCACACCCCCCAGAAATATTGCCAGGGAAGTATATCTGAGAATTATAGCAAGAGATACTAGCACCTTCCACCCCAAGGCAGAGACTAATGACATCAAAAACATGCCTCAGAAGCTCCATCAAAAGTTAATGAAGTAATGTGATGTGTCCTCAGATTACTTGGGAAAGATTCATTGTTGAATGAACATGGACACAAATGGAGAAAGAGTTCATAAGAACTGTCCAACCATAGCAATGGACCCAATCAGTGAGACTGCGTGGGTTCCTGGTGTTACTGTCCAGAGGACCTTGTGAATCTGGAATTCATTGATCCTTATAGCAGTCTTCAAAGTGAATGCTTCTTTATCTATTTCAGATGGTGGCCCGAGGTTTCGAAGCTTGAACATGGCAGAGCTAAGCCAGAAGCTTCATCTTTAACATCACTGTATATACTACGGCTTCTGTTTGAGCACCCTGCTGAGGTCATACACAAAGACACTTGGAACATACTCTGTACTAGCTATGTGCTTTCAAGCACTGTTTAGTGTATAGTAGTTCCCAATGGAGTGTGTTAGTTAACTATCTGTGAACACCTGACACAGTCATCTCATGAAGAAACAGGTGGTTTAGAGAGATGTCAATGGACAACGGTACTTGCCATTAAGCCTGATGACTTGAGTGATCCCTGGTTCCCACATGACAGAAAGAGAGAACCGATTGTTATTGTTATCCTCTGACCTCAATACTCACCCTGTGGCAGACGCTTCCCTGAGCTACACATACAGAATAAATGAATGTAATTTAGTTTTGGAGGAGTTGGTCCACAGTAGTCAGTTGGTCCCATGGCTTGCTCCGGTAAAAGATGATGAGGGGGATGTGGTGGGACTAAGCTGCTTACCCCCCAGCAACCTAGAAGCAAAGTCATGAGAAAGAGAAGGAGGAAGAAACCATGGTACTGTCTTAGTGAGATTTCCATTGCTGTGAACAGATGCCATGACCAAGGCAACTCTTATAAGAGACAACATTTAATTGGGGCTGGATTACAGGTTCAGAGGTTCAGTCCAATATCATCATGGCAGGAAACATGGCAGTGTCCCAGCAGATATGGTGCTGGAGAAGGAACTGAGAGCTCTATATCTTCATCCAAAGGAAGACAGGAGCAGCAGACTTTCTCCCATGCAGCTAGGAGGAAGATCTCAAAAGCCCACCCATACAGTGACACACTTTCTCCAACAAGGCTACACCTACTCCAAATAAGGGCACACCTACTAATAGTGCCACTCCCTGGGCCAAGAATATTCAAATCACCACAGATCCCATAGTCTTTTTTGAGAGCCTAAAGCATCACAGTAGATCCCACCTGTGACTTCTTCCAGCCTCAAGCAGGCTGAATCAGACCTTGACCTTGCCACAAAGCAGCTAGCCCACTTGGATGGAGTTCCTGAGATAAAGAAAGCCCTTTTGTCCTGCCGCTTCTCTGCCCCTCTCGAAGTTCCTGCTAGAAGCCACGCCCTGCTGAGCTGTTTCACCTGCCTTCCGGACAGAATAACAAGATGCCAATTAGGCCACAAGATTCTGGCTTACTGGGGGATGAGTTTCCCTGCCTATATATTCTCAGACTTTGAAATACACATTGGACCTTGATCGGAACCTTTTGATTTGGTCTGGTTATTTCTCTTGCAATCCGATTCCCCTATTTTCCCCCAGGCCCCCGCCTCTCTTTCAGGAACCCAGTTCTCATAGCTGCTGGCAGCTACACCCACCTTTTAAAGTAACTATCACCTTCAAATGACGAAGCCAAGCCTTTAGTGCAGACCTTTGAGATCCAAATAGTAGGAACCATAGCAACTCCCAAGGACATTTCTGAGAGACAGGCATCCTCAGGTTCAGGCTGTTGCATTTACCTGATCAACAAGTCAGTCTCCTTCTCTCATCAGAGAAAGAGCAGAGGCAAGGAATGCTCAGACTAATTGCTTATTGGCATGCATGGAGAGAAAGGATGTATCAGATAGAAATTTCTGTTCATCCATCATCCTGGGAAATGAAACCAATGTTATTCTCTAGAAGTCTCAACAAAAAGCTTTGGCAAATACATGGTGCCTGTTGGGGAAAGAGGGAATGGAGACACCCTAATATTCTTATTTCCCAAGTAGAGAGGTAGGCGTAAAGAAGGTAATGTGTACCTCATTAGCAGAGAGTCTGGACTATCTGGCCTGAACTAGGCTAGGTGTCCCAAGTCACTTTGTAAAGAGCTCTTCATTATCCCAGCTCCACTCTGGGTTTCTTTCAGTGGCCTTTCTTTTATATGGTAGTCATTCATTCATTCATTCATTCACCCTAAGACGTTTGCTAATGCTTCCTCTGTGCCAGGCTTAGCTTTCTTTGGGGTATAGAATACACCAAAGGACAGAGTCCCTTCCTATATTCAGAGATTGTAGTCTCTTGAGGGAGGCAGACCATGATAAACAAACCAAGAAATAGACAAACTATTAGACTGAAAACTGCCAGGAGGTAGATAGGAAGGAAAAAACGTTCAGTGCAGCCTGGGGGCCAGATGGCCTGGGAGTGTCTATAGGCAGAGGCTGAAGGGTGATGGGAAATGGCTGCTGGAAGAGCGTGTGTGCAGGAACATCTCTTGGAGTGTCTCAAAAACATTTTAAAAGAACAATGTGCAGATGAAATGACTGGATGGCTCACTCTGTGCCAGGTTTCTTGTCATCTGGATTCTGGGGTGAGCGTGTATAGGCATGAAGTTCATATCTGAATTAGTAGATAGACCAAGAGGATGGCCCTCTGTAGTGTGGATGGACATCCTCCAACCTACAGAGAGCCCTACCAGAACAAAAAAGCAGAAGATGGTGGCACGTTCTTAGTTCTTAGCTCTTTAGCTTCCTGGACTCCTACTTGGGTCAGGCCATGCATGTTCTCCCTGCAGACTTGGGTTTATGTCCCAATTCCTGGCTCTAAAGATCTCAGGCTCAAATATGGCCCCAGGTGCAGGATGGCAGATCATGGGGCTTTTCAGCACTTCAAAAACACAGAAGCCAACTTCTCAGACTAAATCTTCTCGTGTGTGTGTGTGTGTGTGTGTGTGTGTGTGTGTGTGTGTGTGTGTTTGTGTGTGTACAAGACAGCAATAGCAAAGATATCTATAAACATTGAGATAACAATTATTATTATCTCCCATCCTCAGGTTGGTTTCATTTCTCTGAGGAGTTCTGACATATATAGGACTGATTTAACTTCTTAGATCATAACAGAACATATCAAAAAGTTTTATCAAGCTCTTAAGAAAGGCTACTGAAAAGCCATTCAGCCAGATGGCTGGATGCTGACCAAAGCAAGTGGAAGGAAGCCATGACTTTAGCTGTGAAACCACGCATGGAGACAATAATGAGCATAGAAAAACAAAACAAAAGAAAAGAAAAAAAACAAAACAAAACTTTTTATATGTGTAAAACCAGCTTAGTCAGGATCCCCAAGGCTGCACCTGACAACCAGAACCAAGTGACATCACTCACTCAAGATATCCAGATACAATCCTAGACCCCCATGATGCCCACCACACAGTAGATAAGCAGAGGCCAAGAGCAATGCTCTGCTCTGCACATCTGGAGAGATGCCACCATGTCTGCCTTGGTTGTGACTGGAGTGTCTCCTTCAGGTCCTGACCCTCAGATCAGAGACTTCTGTTAGAGGCTGGACTTGACCTTTAGTGAGATATGTCCCACAGGTGAGCAGCCTTGGGGAGATAGGCTTAGCTAGTAGTTAGAAACTTAAGAGTGTAAACATTGTGTGATGACCCTCAGCATAATAACATATTAACGTTCGTTATGATAATTACACATATTTACCTTCTTGCTTGTCCCAGAGACACTGGAAGGAAATGCGTAGAAAGTTAAGATTGTTGTAAGGAGTTGTGGGATTCTGAGTAACGCCTATTTCTTTATTGTCTTTCATCTTCCCTAATGTGCTTCATGGCTCTGGATATAGGAAAGTGAACTATGTCTAATGTCCTTTAAAACATGGTCTAGAGTTGAGGATGTTTTAGATTTGTCTTGACCTTCATATTTTAACTTAAAAATATGAAATAAAACATACATATAAATTTTTAAATTTTAAATAATATGTCAAATGTTAAAAACTGTGTATTTCCCCCAATGTATACTCTATTTTCATCATCTCAAGGTGAGCACTTGCAAGTGTTTGGAGTGTTTTCCTACTTTCAGTTGTTACCTCCAAATTCCTAAGCAAGATGGCTGGCCTGCCTCTCTGCCTGCCTGCTGTTCCCTCCCTTCTTCCCTCCCTCCCTCCCTTACTCCCTCCTCCTTCTCCCTTTCCTCTTCTCCTCTCCTCCCCTCCTTCCCTCTCTCCCCTCCTTCCCTCTCTCCCCTCCCCTCCCCTCCCCTCCCCTCCC
>JADRCD010216527.1:13090-39958 GCA_019843815.1 Montemys delectorum
CCCCTCCCCTCCCCTCCCCTCCCCTCCCCTCCCCTCCTCTTCCCTCCCTTTCCCTCCACTCCCCTTTCCTTCCCTCCCTGTACTGGCTGGTTTTGTGTGTCACTTTGACACAGGCTGGAGTTATCCCAGAAAAAGTAGCTTCAGTTGGGGAAGTGACTCCATAAGATCCAGCTGTGGGGCATTTACTCTGTTGGTGACCAAGGGGGGAGTGCCCCACTGTGGGTTGTACCATCTCTGGGATAGTAATCTTGGGTTCTATAAGAAGCAAGATGAGCAAGCCTGGGGAAGCAGGCCAGTAAGGAACATCCCTCCATGGCCTCTGCATCAGCTCCTGCTTCCTGACCTGCTTGAGTTCCAGTCCTGACCTCTATTGGAAATGAACAACAATTTGGAAGTGTAAGCTGAATAAACTCTTTCCTCCCCAACTTGCTTCTTGGTCATGATGTTTTGTCCAGGAATAGAAACCCTGACTAAGACATTCCCCTTTCTTTCCCTCCCCTTCCCTCCCCTCCCCTTTTCTCCCCCTCCCCTCTCATAAGAAGGCCATTCATCAGAATGAACAAATTTGGGGAACTCGAATGATCTCTTCAATAATCTCTCCCTCTTTGACTGTGGGGCTCTTCTGTTGTTTATATTTTGAACATCTTCACTGTTGATTATATCTTTATCTTTCCTCTATAATTTCCCATTGTTTTTAATTTATATCTTGAAAGAAGCCTTAACTTTGTCATATAATAAATACCTTCTACTGAATGTTTAAGCGTTTGCTCTGTTTTGAATTTTGAAAAGCCAGTTCTTACGTTGGATATACATTCTCTTATTTCACACATGCACTATGCCCTCATCAGTACTAAGTGTAACTCATTTGTCTGGTTTTCTTCTGTTTTGCCTGGTTCCTAATTCCCTTCCTTCCTCCTGCATCTGTTTATTCTAGCTCATGGCTTTCTTATCGGGAACTTTCGTTAAGTGTCTGTTATCTCCCAGCTCTAAGCTTACATTTAAGATGAGGTCTTCAGATAGATGTTTGGAGACGCTAGGTGGAGAAGCAGGACTTATAAAAAGGTCAACTTCATTTTCCAAAAGACAAGTAGTTAGTAGGTGCTTGCTGGTTTCATCGGGGAGCCCCCTAACATAAAGACGCTTAGTGTATCGGGAGATGGTCAGCCTATTTCTCTAGAAACCAAACTCCCGGTCTCTCTGTGAATTAGGGTGGTAATGTGGGTGGACCAGGTATCTCTTAATCTAGCATGCTAGGTCTGGTATTGCAAGGCCAGATCCTCCTCTTTGGTACCCCTAACCTCACTCATTTTTTCTTTATATCACATATCTCATGTGTACAAGTTGGCCTCAAACTTTATATGCAGTTTAGAGTGTCCTCTGGAATGATGGGTGATCAATACCATGTCTGACAAAGCCGGATCTTTCTTAACTCAGTTTCTCCTGAGGGACATCTAGTTTTATGGAGGAGAGCTACCCGGGGGAAGGAATCCTGGCCTAATTACTCCCTTATACAGAATTTAACCAATCTAGATTTTTAACTCTCACTCTTTAGTTATATGATGCTTCCAAGTTCTAAGGCTTTCCATAGTCCTGTGTCTGAATACACTTACTTGTGGGTGCCTTTAACAAGATGTGGCCAAGTTCAGAAAGCTCAAACCTAAGCTGACCCCACTTACCCAAATAATTTAATCTGTTGAGATATGCCATTTATAATATATTGAAGAAAAACATACTTAACATTAAGCATGTTAAAGCCTAATGCTAAAATGGACACCAGCCTATCTACCATCCAATTTGAAAAGCAGCACATTGCTAACATCAGAAAATTTCCCCACAAGAGATTGCTTCCTAGCAGAGTGAATGGAGCTTTTTCATCAGTGCCCACAGCCCTGACACCTCCCTCTGGCTCTGTGCCATGCCAGTCCAGGTTGGTTGTTCCCCTTGCTTTGCCTTCTAGTTCTTTTGGCCACTCCTTCATGTTTTCTATCTGTTTCCTCTTTATGTTTTTGGAATGCAATTTATGTAGACTCTCATTTGAGCTATAGTTTGACTGACGAGTCAGCTGTCACATTTCTGGAAAAGGAGGTCCTAAGTCCTGCCCAGCTTGTGTGTTTATTTGCCATCTCTAGTCAGCCAGAGAACAGAGCTCTTCTCTGGATTTATGTATGTATGTATGTATGTATGTATGTATGTATGTATGTATGTATGTATTTATTTATTGTCCTCTTTTTTCTTCTGTAATTGTAAACATTTTCAATTCCTTTGCTAACGTTTTGAGGGGGTGGGATTTGGAGATATTCAAGATGTTTAAATAAATATTGCTTAGGCATCTCTTTTAGAACGGCACTCTTACCTGAGGAGGAAATCTAAAATCTCCAACAAAGCAAACTCAGGAGTAAGTCTGCTGAGGGAGTGGCTGGATGCAGAGTTAGTGAAGGGAGGTGACCAGGGCAAGTTCTGTAGAGCCACTGCAGGGAGTCTCTGTGGGCTCCCTTTGGGGTGCAGGGGGGATATCTCCTGGGGAGGAGTTTATCTGAAGGCTTATCTAGATGGAAGTCTTTACTTTAACATTCGTACTTCTTAGTGACACTCCAGAAAAGACGAAAGAGCAGGACTTCTCCATGTAGTTTAGAGTCAAGCTAAGGCAGAAAGTCCGTGCTCATTGGTGTCTTGTCTTGGGGATGAACTCTTATGACAAGCACTGCTTATTTCTGGTGATTGAAAACCTCTTCACAGTGCGTCACCACTTTCGGTGACACCAGATAACAATGCAATACAATGGTAGCCTAGTCCTTAGGCCTGATCTTTCCGTGAGCCCACTCCCTGGGTGGGTGAGGCAAAAAAGCATTTCCCGGTAGGAGGTTAGTGTGGCCCACTTCATGCCAGGGTTCATTTTATACACCAGCCCCTCGATGCCCTACAACTGCTGCTTCAGAATCTGCCCAGGAGCCAGTCTGGCTCTTCTCTTCTGCAAGATGGGGTAGGGTCCTATCTGGCAGGGCTCTGTCTCTCTGGGTGGTTCCCCGCTGGGTAAGCATGCTCTCCTGCCTCCCAGGTCCTCCTCTGTCTTAGAGGCAGGTCTCTAATGACCCCTGTGTTAGTCTTGCTCAGCAGGACTGCAGATGTTATTAATGGCTGGGAAATTATCCAGCGCCTTTCAGGACTCTAGTCAGTGTTTGCTCCTGAGTCCTCACAGGACTTCGTCTCTCTCATTCACTTTGCTCCCCGATGGGTCTTTCACCAAGACGCGAAATGCCAAGTGTCACTCTCTCCTGTGCCTCCTAACTGCTTATGTAGGGCTCCAGGCTGTTTCTCGCTGTGTAGTATACATGAAGACTACTCTTGGTTGTAAAGATACCAACCTCCATGCCCACCCCACAAATTAGAAAAATAACTTGTTACCACTTATTAGAAGATCAATGCATATTCATGGATGGAGAAATTAGAAAAACACAAATCGGCAAAAGGAAGGAAGAAAATCCATACTCCCTTCTTCTAGAGAGAAGTACTGTTAAGATTTTATGTTACAAGTTTATGACACTTTTCTGTATAAGTAGGAAGATGTGAAATAATGCTATAATGATAGTGTGAATCATAACTAACATCATTGACCGATTTATAAGTTTGTTTTCTTTGTGTAAATACTGAATTAGTTATTTGGTGTGCAAGAGAGTTGTGGGGGAGGGTGTACAGATAGGCAGACAGGCAGAATCACACACACGCACACTCAAACAGAGTAAGAAAGCACATGTAGAGGTCTTAGGATACCATCCAGAAGTCAGCTCTCTCCTCCTACTCTGTGGGTCCCAGGGAATGAGTTCAGGTTTGGAGGCTCACAAGCCCCTCTAACTGCTGAACCATCCCTCCCTCCACTGTTTTCTCAATGGGTAACAGGCACCATTAACTCAGCTTTTCTATTCCCATATATAGAATATTCCCAGAATCATCTGAAGATGCCACTGGGGTGTGTTTAGTTTCTAATTCCATTTTGCAGGTGAGGAAGCTAACATGTGACACCTCTGAGCCACACTCCATGGCACCATGGCAGGCCTAGCTAGCTTGAGTCCAGGAGTTTAAAGATGCTTAGGCATCACAGTGAAAATTTCCAGAAAAATAATAACGATTAAAAAAAAAATGCCCAAAGCCTCTCAACAATTTAGGTGGAAGAGGTCGGAGGTGGCGGACATGAGGCTGGCCCAGGGCTCTGCGGGGTTACATTGCTACTCTCTGCTTTTTAGCCCATACCCTCAACACACACTCGTAACTCTCCCTGTCCCTCACAATGGCTATGTGATTCTGAGTGGTTATGAAGAGGCTCTCAGAGTGTGGATATGATAAAGTTTCTTTGACAAATGTTAGTTTTCCATTTCTATTTTTCCATCTTGATTTCTAGTTTCACCTTTTGCTATGTTAATAAATATCTGGATTATGTTTCCATGAGATGATTTCTTCAGGAGTGCAGCTGTAGGAAGCTACGGCTGACAGAACAACGCATGCCTACAGTTTTCTGACAGAACAACGCATGCCTACAGTTTTCTGTGGGCTTGCACTTGCAAGAGGGGGAAGGCAGGGCCAGCATCTGATTTTACTCAGTGTTTCTAAAGTTAATTGGTCCCCTTAAAAATGCTTATGACCCAGGGAACAGTTTCTGTGTGTCAGACACATTTTGTCTGCTCTGCTAAAGTATTGATATTTACAATAAATTCGGGTTTAAAATGAGGTTCTGAGGGAAATCGGAGGGGCGAAGGGAAAAGACAGTGGGCTTCCTGCTCAGTTAAGCCCAGCCAAGGTGCAGCTTTTCCTCTTCCGTCTCCCCCCACCCCTCCTTCCATTTCACTTCCTCCTTCCCCCTTCCCCTTCTCTCCCTCATCCTGCCCCTTTCTCCTTCCCTCTCTCCTTCCCTCCCCTTCTATCCCTCTCTCCCCCTCCCTTCCCCTCCTCCTTTTCTTCCTTCCTTCCCTCCCCTCCTTCTCCCCCCTCACAGCTTCCCTCCCTCTCTTGCTCCTTCCCAGTCTCTTGATCTGTTTCCTTTTCTCTTTACTTCCTGACCTCTCTGTCTCCCTCCTCTCCTCCTACCTATATCTGAGCATCCTATCGCTCCTGTCTTAGTTTGGGTTTCTAAGGCTATGAAGAGACACCATGATTGCAGTAACTCTTATAAAAGTAAACATTTAATTGAGTCTGGATTGCAGTTTCAGAAGTTTATTGTCATGGTGGGAAACATGGCAGCAGGCAGGTAGATATGGTGATGGGGAGATAGCTGAGAGATCTCTCTCTAGATCCACAGGCAGCAGGGATAGAATGTCACATTGGGTGTGGCCTGGGATTCTTAGACCTCAAAACCTATCCCCTAGTGATTCACTGCCATGTCCACCCCTCAAAGGCCACACCTCCTAATAATGCTACTCCCTATGGCCAAGCATTCAAACACTTGAGTCTATGGGAGCCATTTCTACTCAAACCACCACACTTTGCTTCATCTGGAAACAGTGCAACTGTTATGTACGCAGGCACCCTCCGGTGGCTTCAATCTGAAGCCATGGTCTGAAAGGACCTGTTGGCATTTGTCTTAGCTAGCTTACCAGCTGGGTCTATATTTGGTTAGTAGAGTCCACCATGGCAGAGCTTGTTTCAAAGGTTCAGCTGCTGTCAGCTGCTGTAGGCAAGGTTCATTTGAATTGCTGATTGAGTGACAGGATGGACTAAGTCATTTCCCCAACTTTGGGGAGGTCTGTGTGTCCAAGGCTGAGAAGAGGGTTCAGGTTCCAGGCAAGTCACGTGAGGAGGGCAGCTTTGCGTTCTTTCTTCTACCGCACACATGGATGCTTGGCACACAGCGGCCATCAGGTGTGCCCTTGTGAAGTGGAGTACGAACCCCCTGGTTTGTACTGTTTTAGGTTAGTATTATTAGTCAGGAGCTCCCTGAGGAAAGCCCACTGCTCACCGTGTTGCTTCTCAAAGCTGCAGACATCCTGCTGTCTTCAGAACTCTTGATGACCTAGAGAAACCACCCCCACAGGCTTTGCTTTCCCCCTCGGAGTCACCATGCAGGTTTTCCAAGCATTAACTTTTAAGTAGAAGTAAAATATTCTCTCTTATTTTGAAAGATGTGCCCTTTTAATTTCAGGAGATCATGTAGGATAAGCAGGCAGTCTCGCAGGCATTTGAGCCCTTTCCCCCATTCTGACTTCTACAGAGACTATTGTCACTCTCACACGTGGTGATCCTGAGCAGAGAAGTGACATAGGCAGAGGCTAGGGTAGGTGAGAGCAGGATTCTGTTCACTGGCATGTTCCTACCCTTTCTCTTCCACTTACGAAAGCATGCTGGCCAAGAGTTCAAAATAACCATAGCAAAAGTATGGAGCAATCCTGTGCAGGTGCTAGGAGACCAACTCAGACGTCAAATCATGTACCCATAGGCAATTTAGTACTTAGCTATACTCCCCAGAGTAGCAGGAAGAGGTTAGATCCCTAAGCATCCAATCAGAAATACCCAAATGTGTGTGTGTGTGTGTGTGTGTGTGTGTGTGTGTATGTGTATGTGTGTGTGAAAGTAAGTAATTCAATTGTGTGTAAGTGATCTCAAGTGTGAGCTTTGTAGATGACATTGTTGGGTTGCAGTGTGAAAAGGTTGGGCATGGTTTAGCAAAAGGACTCACTCTGGAAAAAAAAAAGTTTATTCCTACCTCTCAATTGGGACAAAACTGAATTCCCAATGGATTAATGACTCTGTGTATGACAGAAAAGGACGTGAGCCATATAGAAGGGGGTGGAGTCTTTGTGGTTGCGGAGTTTGGAGCAATTTCCTATCTGAGACCCAAACAATAGAAACCTTTAAAGGAAAAATTACTGGCTACATACAGTCAAAATTAGAGATTTCAGGTCAGAAGATTGAACCTTCCTGACAGACAGAGTTAGAGAAGATGTTTGTGGGGCCTGAAATCAATAAGGAGTGAGGAGGCTTCCAGGGGCTCCCATGGACTGTGGAGAGGAAGGTAGGAAGCTCCCCAGGAAAACAGGACACACTGGGGAGGCACTTTGAGGAAGCAGAAACCCAACTGCTGATAAGCAAATGAAGAGATACTCCTTTCTCTGGTAATCAGAGGACTGCACATTTCAGTTGCAATTTGATCCACTTCAAAATCATCCGATTGATACAAATGAAGATTGTATTATGTGTCAAGTGCAGGGGGGAATATGGAGAAGTGAAAGAGAGAGAAGGGGAAGGGAGGGAGGAGGGAGGGGGAGAGGAAAGAGGGGGGAAAGGAAGGGGGAGGAGGAGGGGGATGGGGAGGAAGGGAGAGGGAGACTAAGCCTGGCACTGCTGTGTGTGGAAAACTCTGTACAGCATTTCATCATCCCACTGCTGAGGGGACTCCAGAGACACACTACAAATCTCTGGGGAGGGGCAGGGGTCGGCAGCCAGGGGGCATATTCGTACAAGGGGTTCCTGTGCTATGGCCTGTGTCCCTGCAAGCAGAGGTGTTCCTGGCCAGGATCCCAAGCAAAGTCACTGGGGGAAGGTAGAGTTCTTGGCCGCCATAATTATATTGAACATGACAGGAAGCATGGAAAAGTAAGAAGGATAATGAGAATGATTGTCAATTAGACACGCACACACAAAGCAGTATCATGTATTATTCAAGGGTAGTCATACATCTGAATAAAGAGAAGTGAGGGGGTTAAAGAAGGTGGTGGAGGTGTGGGTGGAGGTCAGGATATAGATGAACACACAATAACATTTAAGAAGGGCTTGTTAGCTATCAGGTGCGTGGCATTAGAAAGCAGAATTAATTCAGCCCCAGGAATCTCTGGTTGGAAAGAAAGGAAAAGAAGGTGAAAGCAAATTGGAATTCGGGTGAGCAGAAGGCGTCCTTATATGGTAGGAATGCCGAGATGTTCTGTTTAAGGGCTGCATAATAAATCATTGATAAGTTTCAATTCTTCATTATTTGTAATGGAGTTCTTGCAACAACCTTCCCAGCTGTCAGGACCCTAGGGTGGAGTCATAGCCAGAGCCCATGGGGCTCACTTCTTTCAAACCTGAAGTGAATATAGCCATATATAAGACAGAGGGGTGGGGACAATCTCAATATTCAAGGCACAATTAGGAGAATAACTTGGGAAAGGTCTGCAGTTACTATTCCATAAAGACAGTCTGAATATCTCTTTATCCATATTTCATTGGCTCCATCTAATATTTAAAGTCTACCACCAATATTTGTAGAATGAAAAGCAGAAATCTAAATGGTTCTAACATTATTTCCCCAGTTCCCACAGTCTACACTGCTTGGTGTCAGTCTCTGAATTCATAACACAAACGAACAGAAGACAAAAATCGTTTGCAGATTCAGAAAGGAAGGATTTTGACTCTAGAGATGGTTAAAATGTTCTAGTCTGGGAAGCTGGAGAGGAGGTGGTCCTTAAAACCAACCAATCAAAGACCTGGAAAGGGAAGTTTCACGAGTACCCCCTCCCCAAACACCTGCCCCTCTCCCTCCCTCCACCGCACCCCGTTTACACCAAACTCACTTGTCAATTTCCTCAGAGAAACTTGAATGGATTTTTCTAACCTGCCCCAACTCCAAATCGATCAGTTAATTAAGCTGAGCTCCTGGAGGTTGTTGAGGAACCAGCTCCTTTCTCCTTTTATGTTCCACAGTTCCGCATAAACTCTTGAGAGGCACCCACCTCAGGCAGAGGAGCACTCCTTACTGCAATCTCACTCCTTCGCCCCCTGCACACAAACCCATTTGGATCCAGTGGTTATCTGTTGCTATTTATTTACTGTGTATTATTTTTAAATATACAATTGCTGGGCTTTCCCAGAACTGATGTGTATTTGCTGTCTTCATTTGCTCTGAGGATTCAAAGGAACTGGTAGAGAATGTGTCACTAGCCAGCAGTGTGTGTGACTTGCTGCAAGTCACTCCTTTGATCTATGTGCAGGTGAGGGTTGAGGTAGTTGCTATGTATTGTAATGCTAAGTAATTATAATGCTAGCCCCAAGCTCTGCTTGCCCCCAGGAAGGAGAAAAGCTTCACTATCATCAAAAGATGCTCTGTAACCTTATTCCCTAGGTTATGCCTGATTGGTCAATAAAGATACCTACAGCCTAGAGCTGGGCAGAAGAAACATAGGCGGGGCTTCGGTTCCTGGACTTGGGGTCTGAGTCAAAGGCCAGGAAGAGTGAGAGGGAAAGAGAGAGGAAAATGCCATAGGGTAAGGGATCATGGGAACTGGCCATGAGAGCTGGCTAGTTGGAGTAAAAGCAGCCCAGGCAGAGCATGGAGAATCATATCTCAGGGTTATTGACAGGGAAGTAGAGAAAATAGCCATAGAGGGTTGTTATCTGCTCAACTCTAGTGCTTATTATTATAAATATAAAATTTTTGTGTCTTTTATCTGAAACTAAAAGATCTAAGGTAAGGTAGAAAACCCCAATTAACTGTTATTGCATTGGGTGAGCATGGTTGATATCTAGACTTGGCTGGGGAGGGAGTGAGGCCAGTGCACTGGGCACTAGCTCTCTGTCTCCAAGGTTCTTCTGGCTACTTGAAGCATATTACCTCATTGGTCCTCAAAATATCCCAGTGAGAAAGGAAGGAAGAAAGGACAGACGGTGCACGGAACGGCACTATGATCAATGCAGAGTACATTGCTCATGTAGCCACCACTTGCTCCTTCTCCACCTCTCCTCCTATGGCCAATTTCAGAAACTGAGGCAGAGGGAGCTGAAATTGAAGCCCTAAGATTCCTAGAGTCTTCAGACCAAGGAAGGCCAGGGAGGCCTTTAAAGAATGCCTAAGTAAGGCAGAAACCACAGCCTTAGACCATGGCAGCCCTGGGTGTGGACAGCTGGGAAGTCAGAAATACATGTAGGAGAGTGATGGGCAGGAGCCACGCTAAAGTCAGAGACAGGCTCTTGCTTTCAGAAGTGTCCACTTTGAGGTGTAGCTGGCTCTTCACCTGACTCAGTGTTCTGCTGATAAGTACAACTCACTTTGGTTCTCCTTCTTACACACACACACACACACACACACACACACACACACACACATAAACACTACAAATTGAAGTGACTCCATTTGATTTCATTTCTTATATTTTCACCAAGGCCTTTCAGATTACTTCTTGAAAAGTTGCTTTGGTAATAATTTTCAATTTTAAAGAAGAAGGTTTGATTCAAAGATTATCAACCTATATCCTACTCAAAAGTGTTCTGAGAGGCCCCTAACTCAGTGGCTCTGGAGCCTTCCTTTGACTATACAAGGGTAGTCTTATGGAAGCCATACCTCCATCAAAAGCCCAGTGACAGCTCCGGGGCCCTCTGGGAAGTCCTGGTGCTTTTCTGCTCATGGCCTTTGTGTATTGTGTCCTAAGTTCTGGGAAATCATTTTTCTTTGGAGGACTGATGCTGAGGGCTAGGTAGCTCAGGAAGCAGGAAAACAAAACAAAACGAACAAACAAACCAGGAGGTAGGAAAAAAAACCCCTCCTAACGTGGAACTATAGGCACGAGGAAGTTTTACGGCACTCCACCAGGCAGCCCACCTGGGAAAGGCAGCCCTGTTGTGAAACAGTTCTTGGAATGAAACCGTGCCCTGGGCTTGGGATAGAGCTTGGTTGATTCAGTGGTTACCTGCCAGGTGCAAAGTCCTGGGCTCAGTCTCAAGCATCATAGACCACAAGAGGTGCTGCTGCTGCTACCTTAGAGTTTGTCTCCTCAGCATTCTAAAGCCGAGGAGAGTGAACGCACAGCTTTCATGTACTCCTTCCTTCATTCCCGTAACAGACTCAAAGGTGATATGACAGCCCCTGATATTCAGGAGCTCACAGATATACAAACAATCAAAGCGCAGGGTGCTACCACAAACCATCATAGAGATAGATTCAGAAAGCAGAGGTTTGGGCAGAACTATGAAAGCGTTTAAGGATTTTATAGAATTCAAGACAACACTTATAAGTCCTAAGTCATAGAAAACAGCAGAGACGATATTTAATGTCAATATATATGTAGTATTGAGTAGGTATTGAAGACCATGGATTGATAACCTTTATAGGACATAGTGGGTCAAGATCTTGGTCAAGGGATACCACTGTCCCATGTTACAGTCATTGCTTGGCCCACATGGAAACACTGCAACAGTTCTAAACATACAAACATCCTCATCTACAAAATGGAAATTCAGAATATAATTAATAATAGATCGTACTGGAAAGCAGTGTCGGGGGACGAACTGAGATGATACCCATTATGTGCCTACGCTGTGTGCCTAGGAGATTGCTTGGCAAAGAAGCCAGTGCTCAATAAGAGTTAACAGGCATTTAATAGCAATAATTTACTACACACAAAAGATTCTTCTAGACAAGCAAAACGGAGAGATCTTAGAGTTGCTGCATAACTTTTCTGGCTGTGGTCAGTTTGCTACTCAACGTTTTGGTTGAAGCAATAGAAAATCACACCTGTGGACTTCATATTTGTCTCAAATGACATAAGCCACAAAGGAAGGCAATTATCAGGAAGTCTGGAGGGAACACGGGGCTACTGTGTGCTCCTGGGAGGTGTCATCATTGAGGAAGAACCCCTGTCAGTACAAAGCTCTTTAAAGGGATGAGAGACTCGGAGGGAATTTGCAAAGGTTTTAAAGAAGTTGTGATGGACTTAAGGAGCTCGGAGTTTACAAAGACATCTGCAAAAAAAATGAGAAAAATTATGAGATCAGGAATGGTTACAAGAGAAGTGTCAGGAAGATGAAAGTATAAAAAAGTTGAGCGTGCAGAACAGAAAAAAGATAGTAGGACAGAAGGTCTTAGGCAAGATTAGGAGAAGGAGAGGCCAACCGGGGGCTGAGTGGATGGTGAATGAGTAGATTCTTCATACGGAGAAGTCAGAGCCCTGTGATAAGTACTTTTGTCTGTTTGCTCTAACAAGAATCACGGAGGAACAGCATTTAGGAATACAGGGCATTGGTAACTGACAGTGGACCAGGGAGTCTTTAAGGGGCATCATGGGTGAGCTCACAGTTGGGTGCAGAGTGCAGCAGTGAATGAATTATGTACCCAGGCAACTTGCAAATGAGATTCTGCAGTCATTACTGGCTGAAATTGGAAGACTCTCAGAGAGTGGAAGATGAGCTGAAAAAGAAACGCTGGTGAGCACATTTGCTTATTTTTAGAAACAGAGAGGCAGTTGAGCTCACAGATTTTGCTCTTAGAATCACAGGCAGGGAAGCTGGTTGTCCACCTGGGGTAGGGATTGGTTATTGCTGCCTGTGTCTCGGACTACTCACTGCCTGACCCTACTTGCCCTTGGGGGTTGGAGGTGAGGTGGCACGGAACCAATAACACAGACTCCGGGAACAAGTGAGAAACGCTGCAGCAAGCTCTTTTAATACCCTCCACCCTCACCTCATTGGTCCCAAGAAAGCATCTCTTCTGAATAGCAGTTCCCGATTGGCTGACATTGTCAGCACCAGCAATCCTTGGTCTCTCAGGCAGTCCGCAATTAGGTCCTCCTGCAGGAGATGCTTTTGTAGCTGTGCTGGGCCCCGGCATTTACATAGAGATGACTCCCCTGTTCCTGCTACAGGTTATGGCCTGGATGACTGGTGAGCTCCCTGGGCAACAGGACAGGCTGCAGGGCAAGCCACCATGGGTGGGTCCCAGTCTCTTCTTTTTTTTTCCCTTGATGTTCTTAGGCCTGGGGTCCTCAGAGGTCAACTCAACAGTATGTCTAGATTTCATGAAGTTTCTCAGGATGCTGTTGCTCAGGGAAAGAATGATTAAAAACTTGGGGGTGTGTGTACTTAATGAGAGTCCATAATCGGCAATCTCCAGCAAGAAGTGCATTTCTAATGGTTTCTAGCTCTTTCTTCATTGTTTCATATTATTGTTGTTTCTATTCTAATATTTATTACAAGTCCACTGTGTGTCAGGATACATGTTTAAACAACTTTCTCATCTGCATGATTAGATGCACTCTGAGGCTGGCCTTTTAGTTTCGAAATACCTGTGTCCCAAGCCACTGCTGTTTACTTACATTGATAGGCTCACTGCAGACAGCGAGCAGATGGGAAAGACGTGGGCTGGGGTCAGGAGGAGCCAGCATGATACTTCTAGGGGCACAACTGAAACAGGAAGCAATTTTACTGAGCAAACTGAAGAGGTTACCCCCAGGCCCCTAGGCCCATACAGTATAGAGCTGAGCGCAGGAGCTTGGGAGTAAGTAAGAACCGGGTGGCAGGACGCTTAATCTAAGACAATATCGTCACGTGACAGGCAGAAGCCAAAATATGAGGAGACAACCTAGTTCCTTAGCTTTTAGTCAGTCTGAAGAGAATAGCTGGAGATTTGGAGTCATTAGCATAATTTGATGGATTAGCAAGAGGAGGCAGAATTCCTCACCCACCCCAATTTTTTGTCTGTCGTATTTTCAGGAACACATTAAGACTCAGCCATGGTGGGAGAAAGTCGTCAGCAGAGCATGCTGGGAAGGGTGATTTCCTGGAGGCTGCTCTTTCAGAGGAGTGGAACCAGTGCTCTCAGCGAAAACAGCTAGGACCCACCACCATCGGGGAAACAAATGCAGGGCCCTGCACTCAGCTAGGAAGGGAGAACTTCAGAGGCCCCTGGAGCACTCTTCCCACACTGGAAAGACAGGACTTGAGTGTTCCCACAGTAAGAATTACACTTTGCATCTCAGCCCAGACTGCACACAAGCACACATAGGCTACCGAGACAAGTATTCCAGAAAAATCATTTGCCCTTATTGGGTTGAAGTGGCTGTGGTTCGGTCTATTTCGTTTTGTTCTAGTCTATTCTGTCTAGTTCTGGTCTTTATCAAAGCTATTTAAAAGTGCTTGCCCAGATCATTCATGAAATGGATTTGCTTGCTTATTAATGGGCTATAACTTATAGTTTAAAACTCACTGGAGCTGGGTAGGCAGGTGGGAGCTGTGTCGTGTTAGCCATTGCTCCAGTTCGGTAGCTCTCAACCTCGCTATGCTTTGACCCTTTTAACACAGTTCCTCATGTTGTGGTGACTCCAACCATAAAATTAATTGGTTGCTACTTCATAACTGTAATTTTGCTACTGTTATGAATCACAATGTAAATATCTGATATTCAAGGTATCTTGATATGCCAAAGGGGTCACAACACACAGGTTGAGAACCAACACATGTGTTTTGAGTGTCTGTCAGTTTTGTTTTTAGAGCTGGGCATCTATCAGCAATCAAAGCAAAAAAAACTTGTAAAAACGTCTCTGGACGTTTCGTGGAGTTTACACCACAAGGTCATGTGTAATAATCAGTCTAGATTGTGACAAATACCAGAAAACAGGGAGAGCAGCAGCTCAGCACAAGGACCACGGGCTGAGTGGTGGAGGTGTCCCCGAGAAAGTGACATTAGAACTGAGGGCTGCAGGAAAGCTGGGGATGGGGAGCAAGAAAGAATATTCCAGAAAGAAAAGCAGTTAACTTAAAAGAGTGTTGAGCGGAGCCATGTGGAGACGTCTCTATGCTCAGTGTCTTAGTTAGGGTTCCTTTTGCGGTGAAGAGACACCATGACCTTGGCAACTCTTACAAAGGAAAACATTTAATTAGGACCAGCTTAAGTTTCAGAGATTTAGTCCATTATCTTCATGGTGGGAAGCATGGCGGCCTGCAGGCAGACTGATGCTGTAGAAGGAGCTGTGAGTTCTACCTCTAGATCTGCAGGCAGCAGGAATGGAGTGCCACACTGGGTGTGGTCTGAGATCCTTAGACCTCAAAGCTCCCTCCCCCCCCCCCCCCCACGTTTGCCTCCATGCACTTCCTCCAACAAAGCCATACCGACCCCAACAAGGCCACACCTCCTAATAATGACACTTCTGTTTTTGTTCTTGTTTTTTTAAAAAATTCAAACCACCACTCTCAGGAAGTGGGAATTAATCCTGAGAGCAGAGAGTCAGTTAGAGGAGGGCAGAGATGCAAAGAGATAGGGAGGAATTGGTGTAGAGACAAGCTGTGTGAGGGGCAGGGTGAACGTGACTTGGTATGGCTGGAGAAAGGGAAAGATGACCTCATGGTTTTTTGTCTCGAGGAGCTGCAGGCGATGGTGGTGGAGAAGAGAGAAGGTCTTTTCACTCATGAAGCTCTTCCTAGACTCCTCCTGAGAGACTAATGTCCTGCTTCCTGCTGGGCATCTCTACCCACACTCACAGACTTCCACCACAGTCTTAGAAACTCTGATTATATTTCTTTGCATGTGGATGGTGATGGAGATGAGGATGTTCATCAAAAATTCTGTCCCAGCCGATACTGTGTGCGACCCCGCACAAACAGCCCCCTAATGCAGCAACAGCACTTTTGGGTGAGTCCTGTGTCCTATTTCTCTTCTCAGACAGAACCAACTGGGACCAAGGCAGGTCAGGTAATGAGCCTTGTGAACCTGGTGCTGCTGTTTGGACAGAATTGCTCTCCAAGCTGTGGTGGTCTGGTTCTGGGGTCTGTGTTCTTAAGTACTACTGAGATTGTAACCACTCTCTACCTGTCGTGGATCCTTGAAGTTTGGGACCACTTACTACTACTGATGCTGTTTTAAATGTTTCTAGTGCCCAGGACTGTAAGAGGCCCTTCCAGGTTTGTTAGGGAGAACTGCTGACATAGTAATATTTCTCAGACATTTACAGAGGGCTTAGCATTTACTTTTGTAATTCTGAGGTAGGGGTTGGCAGTGATTTTCTGTAAGGATCCAGGCAGTCAGTATTAGGTCGTGCAGGCTGTGGAGACGGTTCTGTTTCTACTGGGCTCTGGCACTGTAGTGCAAAAGCTGTCAGAGACAACATGGAGACAGTTGGGTGTGGCTGAGTCTCATAAGACTTTATTTATGGATACTGAAATTTGAATGTCACGTAGCTTCACGTCATGAATTTTTCCTAAGATGTAAAAAAAGGTTTGTTTGAGACAAGGTTTCTCTATGGAACAGCTCTAGCTGTCCTGGAATTCTCTTTGTAGACCAGGCTGGCCTCAAACCTAGAGAGATCTTCCTGCCTCTGTCTTCCAAGTGCTGGGGTTAGAAGTGTGCCCCACCACTTTTAACCCCAGGTGGAAAGGTTCTTACACCTTAAAAATGTAAAAATATTTTAAATTGAAAAACCAGTTTTAGCTTACTGACTATAAAACAGTGTTTTGTTTAGATTCGACTTGAGGGCCATGGTAGGCCAACTCCTATTATGGACCACAGCCTGGAGCTGGCAGGTAGAAATGCTCTGGATTCTCTAAAGTTCAAACAGGTTAGGGAGAGGATCCCATCAGTCCAGCACTGCTCCACAGAAGTTTTTCTAGTTAGAACTTTGTAGCCAGGGCACAGGCATGGTCTGTGGGGATGCACGGATGGGGGAGGCCAGAAGGAGGCACACCAGGTGACTTCGAAAGCTTTTCCTCTACTTTTTATGATTCCATGCAGTGGCTCCCTGGGCTTTAGAAGAAAACCACAAGAGCTGAGCTGATTGGAGGGAAGGTCATTCAGAATTAGTAAAAAAAAAAGTCTGAGTTATAAAACGGTTTATAAGAAATGATGCTTCATTGCGTTCAAGGACATTCGGCAATCAAACGAACACTTAACAAAGGGCTGTCAATAATCCATTTGAATTGCACTGCATATTTGTCAAAGTGCTTTCCAGTACATTATTCCCATTGATCTACCCAGGCACCCTAGGAGGCAGATAACCCCATTTTACAGGAGAAGTCACAGTGAACACCTTCACAATGGCTCAGAACTGCTATGGACTCTGCCCTGCAGTTGCCATGACCTGATACAAACGGTGATTTCATAGTACATATATCTATAGCCCTAACTCAAGCTTATTTTTAACCCCTCTGAAGCTCCTAGACACGTGACCACCTACCTAGATTAGCATGAAGAATTCATCACACAGCACTAATGAAACACCGAGAGGATTCATGGAGAGTCCTTCCCAGGTCTGAAGGAGGAAAAAACGTATCTCAAATGAGAAAGTTTTGTTTTGTTTGTCTTGTTTTGTTTTCAGGCTTGAGTTTGTTTTTCTTTTGCTAACTTCGTAATTGGGAGGAAGCTCCATCCCGGAGGAAGGTACCTCTGGCTTCTGAGTTGTGCTTTCCCCTTGCCTATCAGAGCGAGTGTGTCCTGGGGGATGTGGTGCAATGCCAGACAGCAGCCCTAGTGAACTGAGGGGGACAAGCCTGTTCTTCTTACCTCCCAGCTCGGGTCTTTCATCAGCATTTCTCTGCCAAGTTGGGCTTTGGCATACCTAAAGATGCCTTGGCAAACTTTGCTAATTTCCCAAGAGCAACTTCCTGGTTCTTAATTAGGTCTTTTATTCCTCGATGTCTATATTTAACTGCGCTCCGTTAGCGCTGACCTCTTTTGGACAGTGCCAAGAATGTCAGGGAGGTGGCAGTTGAGTCTAGACAGGGCAATTATTCAGATATCTTAGCTCCCCCAACTCATTCTTACAGTGTTACCCCAGGAGGAGACAGTCAGCCACCGAGGGACGCCTTCCTGGGCTCATTAAATAACCACTCTATGTTTCTCTTCACCGTGCCCGGGGAGAGCAGCACTAACCAATGGTGGAGTGTGAGCCAGCTGCAAGATTTCACCCCTGAACTCAGAGGGACAGAGCATGGAGCACGGAGTGGGAGGCAGGGGGTTGAAAAATAAGTCTTTGAGAAAGGCTCTAGACAGGGCAAGGAAACCACAAGGCTATTCATCCCTCCTCGACTGTAAAATTGGAAATAGCCTGACTTTCTGTGGCAGGAGGCATGGACCCACAGAGCCTGCTGCATTCACACAGCAGGATGCAGCTGAGGTGTAAGAAGACATGAGGGAGAGTCATGTGTGTCAGCACAGAGAAGCCTGAAGATGTGGTCGAGCCTCCAAAGCAAGTCACACAGGGTGCTAAAGATATGAAAACACTTGCCAAATTATAAAGTGGCTTGGTAATGATACTGTACCTTATTTATGGGTAGCATGCACACGGGGCAAGTGTTTTGTTTTTAAGTCATGATAACTAAAATACCTCCAAAGCTGTCCATCTTCTTTTCTTTTAGAAGAGAAGAGACAGATCCTTGATCAAACAAGAGATAAAAACACAAACTTTCTTTCTTTCTTTTTTTTAAAAGACAATAAAAATGAATGGCAATGTCACCAAAGGAGTGAGTCCGAGGAGGGAGGCCTGTTTACTAGTGTTATTGGCTCTACACTATGGCACAGGCAAGCCCAAGAAGCACCTCCTTTCAGTGACTGACATTCAGGCAAAGCTGGATCCTTGGCTACACCGTGGGAGGAGATGTCGTGGTGAGCTGGTCCAAAGCAGAAGTGGACACTCTGTGCACAGAAAGAGAGATATGGTCAGTGCTGCTTGGTCTTCCATCTGTGTGACACAAGCTGCAGTCATCATTCCCATGAGGAAAGAGCCTCCATCGGATTGCCCTGTAGGAAATCCTGTGTGTGTGTGTGTGTGTGTGTGTGTGTGTGTGTGTGTGTGTGTAGTTCTTGATCTGTGTGTGTGGGGGAGTTCTTGATTAATGATTGTTTGGAAGGGTCCAGCCCGCTGTGGGCTGTATCATCTGTGGGGAAGATGGGCCTGAGTTGTATAAGATAGCAGGCTGAGCTGGGCAGTGGTGGTACACGCCTTTAATCCCAGCACTTGGGAGGCAGAGGCAGGAGGATTTCTGAGTTCAAGGCCAGCCTGGTCTACAGAGTGAGTTCCAGGACAGCTAGGGCTACACAGAGAAACCCTGTCTTGAAAAAAAAGAAAGATAGCAGGCTGAGCAAGCCAGGGGGGAGCAAACCAGTAAACAGCACTCCTCCATGGTCTTGGCTTTAGTTTCTGCCTCCAGTTTCTTGGCCTGCTTGAATTCCTACCTTGGTGTCCATAAACGATGAACTGTGATCATCATTTATGGTGTAACTAAATGGGCGTGTAAGCCAAATGAAATTTTTGCTCCCCAAGTTGCTTTTGGTCACAGTGTTTTATCACAGCAGTAGGAAGCAGACTAGAACACAGGGAAATAATGAGGCACACCTGAGAGGGTGAGATCTGGCTTCTCAAAGAAGAATCACTCTTCAGTGTGTCAAAATATAATGCCCTGCTGGTGGCTCTCAAGTTAACAGCCCAGAGTGGCTAAGACATTTCCGTCCCCTCCCTCTTTTTACAACTGAGATCATTGTATGGTCTTGGGTTGTCTTAGATGGGATTACAGTCAGATAAGATAAAAACAGGGACCACCAGGATTGCATAAGAGGGTTGAGGAATGTCCTGTCACTACAAAAGAGATTGCTAGTGGCAGTCCTGGAAAGTTAATAGGGTCACTGTTGGGATAAGAGAGATAAGTGTTCTTGCCGTGAACCTCCAAAGTAACTGGGCCTGCCAATCATAGGCTGAAGTCTCTGAAACTTGTGACCCCACCAAACCCCTTTTACTCTTTTTAAGCCTCAAGAATATTGGTACAGTAATCAAGAGCAGAGTAACGTAGGAGCCTGTGGCTTTTGTCCTCTGAATTGATGAGTAAAGCTTTGGGGACTGGAAATCCAGGAAATGCTGGATGGGTATCGCAGTTCCAAGTTCAACTATACAGGTCTGAAAAGCAGCTTGATTCTCTCTGCTACTGTCTTAAACCACAGCTGCTTCTCCATCACCAGCCTCTGATCCTAATGGCTTTCAGTTGCCCACATGAGGACAGCTTGGACTACGAATGGTGGCCTGCATGCCTCACACTCCCCTGCGTTGGGCGAGAACCTCGTCTGGAAATCACACTCCCCTTCGTAGGGCGAGAACCTCATCTGGAAAGTTCTTCCACAGAAATGCCTTATTTGTTGTTTCACCAAATGGCCAGGTGCCACGGCCTAGCCAGGGAGACTCACAAAATGAGCATCTATTATCTCTTCGTATCTATTTCAGATCAGGAATTGAAGATATATACAACAAACAATGTATAGATCCACAAAACATTTGAAAAACAGAAATTAATTAACTAATTTAAAATAAAAGAATTGTCTTTCAAACAATTGTAACATTGTCATACTTGGTCAATTAACAGTTGTCCTTGATGTAATCATATATCAAGTGAAATGAACACTTTTCAATTTTCCCATATGTTACAGTTTTACAATGTGTTAGTTTTAGTTAGGCTTCAGCTGTAGTCTACACATTGTGATGAGTTAAACAAATGTTTAATATATATATGTAAAGATTTGTTTATTTATTTTATGTATATGAGTATACTGTTGCTCTCTTAGATACGCCAGAAGAGGGCATTGGATCCTCCATGACAGACAGTTGTGAGCCACCATGTGGTCACTGAGAATTGAACTCAGGACCTCTGGAAAAGCAGTCAGTGCTCTTAACCACTGAGCCATCTCTCCAGCCCCATGTTTAATATATTTTAGTGCACAGGTTTCCCCTAATACTTCCCTCTCTCTTGCAGTTAATTTTAGAATCTCTCATTGGTTCTTTTTGAGGTTCCGACACTGGGTTATATGGCCTGCATTCCCTCCACTATCTTCCATCTTGTTCCTCTGTTCTGTTTCCTATAAACTCATTGTTTGATATAGCGGCCCTGTTATAGTTTATATATCTGAAAACACATGCAATCACCCAGATTGGATGGGAACTTTTGATGGTGCCAGTGAAGGATTATCTAGATCAGGTTAGCTTCTGGACAGGTCTGTACAGGATTTTCTTGAACGGGTTAACTGCAATAGGGGCTGGGCCTGGCCTGAGTGAAAAGGACAAGGGCATTCATGGTTCTCTGCTGCCTCCCTGCCCTTGCAATGTGACCAGCTACCTTCCTGTTACTGCCGTCATGTTTTCTCCGCCAAGATGGAATGTACCCTGGAACTGTAGGCCAAAATAGATCTTTCTTCTTTAGGTTGCTTATGTCTGGCGCATACACACACACACACACACACACACACACACACACACACACACACATTTATTAAAGCAAATAGACAATCAACTAATACACCCAGCTAGGCATTTAAAAAAAAAATCTCCAACTTGCAGAATTTTAAGACCCACAGAAGGATTCCTTGTTTGCAAATAGACAAAACAAACAAAGTCGGCATGGCTCCCTTATTAGCTGAATGAGACCTAAGACTGCACTGCTGGAATCATTTTGTTTGAATTCTCAATTAACATGCAAATTCTCCTAGGAAAGGAAAAGCTTTCTAGGCACCCATTCCCCAGTATGAATGCTTTGTAGAGGAGAAAAGTGTGTCTTTTCCTCACAGATCACAAAGGCATGGCTGGCATCTCTATTGCACCAGACATGCTCATTTAGTAAAATTATAGGAGACAGTGAGCCTTTGGGGTGCAGATCAAAGAGCCCATGAAAAGTCTGGTGAAAGAAACGGCTATTCCTTCCACTTAGATATTGCTCCTCTGTCACATGAGTGTCTGAAGACCTGGTTTCAGAGGACCGAGTCAGGGAGGTTCTTCTACTCACACCTGTCACATGGGTGGTGGCAGATGGTCCAAAAGTGACCATTTTAGGCCTCATACGCTTTATCTTGCTACTTCTGTGGAATACCTTCTGTCCTAGTTAGAGCTTCTACTGCTTTGATGAAACACCATGACTAAAAGTAAATTGGAGATGAAAGGGTTTGTTTGGCTTACACTTCCATATTATAGTCCATCATTGAAGGAAGTCAGGACAGGAACTCAAACAGGGCAGGACCTGGAGGCAGGAGCTGATGCAGAAGCCATGGAATGGTGCTGCTGACTGGCTTGTTCAGCCCTCTTGCTTGCCACCCCTTCTTCCTTCCTTCCTTCCTTCCTTCCTTCCTTCCTTCCTTCCTTCCTTCCTCCCTCCCTCCGTCCCTTTCTCCCTCCCCCTCTCTCTTTCTTTCTTTCTTTTTTGTGTTTTTTTGAGACAGGGTTTCTCTGTGTAGCCCTGGCTGTCCTGGAACTCACTCTGTAGACCAGGCTGGCCTCGAACTCAGAGATCCGCCTGCCTCTGCCTCCCAAGTGCTGGGATTAAAGGCGAGTGCCACCACTGCCCAGCTCAGCCTGCTTTCTTATAGCACCCAGAACCATCAGCTCAGGGATGGCCTCACTCCCAGTGGGCTAGGCCCTCCCTCATAAGCCCCTAATTAAGAAAATGCCCTCCAGGCCTGCCTGCAGCCCGATCTTATGGAGGCATTTTCTCAGTTGAGGTTCGCTCCACTCAGATGACTTGGGCTTGTGCCAAGTTGACATAAAACTCTCTGGCACATCTTCCCAAGCCAGTGTTTCAGAGGTGGGGAAAGGGAAAGAAATGAGGGGGGAAGGGTACAGAGGTGATTGGCAGCTGTGTCACGGGGAGGCATCCGCAGAGCAGCTTGGGAAGAGCAGAATTATGGGGGTGGGGCTTGCCAGAAAACCCCTTAGTGATCGGTCATCTAGTGCATGCAGACTTCAGGCCATTAATCAATTTAGTTGTCTAAGACGTGCGCGGGTGCATTCATTCCAGGTGGTATGGCTCTGCACCCAATCTTCTAATAACCCTGAAAGGAGGCGTATTTACAGCCTTCTTAAGAGTAAAACGCAGAGGCTCAGTCAGGTCGAAGTCATTCATTACCGCTCATTTGGCTAATAAGCAGTCTGGCTTCTCCATCTTTCCACCAATAGCTGGCACTTTGCATACCCCTTCATGTCCTTTGCTTGACAGGGATGGTGAGGGATGGCACCCTATGTGGGTGCTTTTGAATTTTTACTGTAACCCAGTCCTGGACACATTCTAGAGCTTGTGCCCAGGATCTTGGCTCCTCAGGGCCAGTTTGGATCTCCCTGTTCCTGAGGATAGCAAGTCTTTTTGCTCTTTTTTTTTCTCTCCTTGCCCCTTTTCTGGGAAAGATGGGAACATTATCTTTGGAAACTGAATCTGCTGATTAGACAAAAATGATTCGATAAACTCTATCGAATGCCCATGAATCAGCAGTGTCCTTATAAAAACTATATATTTGTTTCTGTGTGTTTCCAGCAGAACAGACAGAGCTGAAGGAGGGGGAGGAGTCAGAGCTGAAGGAGGGGGAGGAGTCATGCTCACCAAGAACTCCACTACTCCAACTCTATGGCCATCAATTTATCCCTTTCTGTGTTTAATGTGCTATTCGGCCAAAGTCCTCTAGAGTAGTCCACAGTAGAATCATTTGTTTCTGTTTCTTGTCAGTCTTTGTCTCTCTGGCTGGATACATAGAAGTCCTCTCTGGAATCTGTTTCTTCTTTGAGCTTGCAAAGCGGTTAGGCAAAGCAGGGAGGGACTCCGATCTCAATCTGCACCTCCTTGAACTCCAGGCCATTTTGAAGCCAGAGAGGAGCACCATTTTCCTCTGCTGGCTTCTTAGAGAATGAAGCCATGGACTCTTGTGAGAAACTCTTTGTTTTAGAACAAGGAATCAGGGCACGGAAACTAGCAGAGGTAACAGAGAATGAAGGAGAAATAAACCAACTGCAACGTGTGCGAGCAATTCTGATTTTAACAGAAACCTCACACACCACTGCCCGACCCTCCCGGCTCTTAACTCTGGGTGACTAATGCTTCATTGTTTAGAAGGAAAAAAAAATGTACTTTGTAATCAATTTCAACATAGAAGACAATTTAAAGACAAAACCAACCAACCAACCAAAAAAAAAAAAAAAAAGAAGAAAAAAAAAAAAAGCGTGAAACCAGTTGCACCATGGTCAATCAGGCGCTGTTCGTTCTCATTTTGCTCCAGGGATGCCAGATTTTGGCCACTGCTTACCTTAAGTGATTTCATGCAGATTTAGAGGGTTAAGTTAAGCCAGGCACCAGTTCCCACTTTAGCAGGCTAAGAGAAAGGTAAAGTACAGTTTCTGCTGTTACCTACAATAAAACTTTGAGGCATCCCTTAAGAAAAATTCAACAAGGGGAAAAAAAAAGTTAGGTCTTAGAAACAAGTCATTTGTCTTTAGCTGAATCCATTGGAGTGTGATACAGATTGCTGCAGACATAAAACTGTCTGGAGCCTGGCTTCAGGGTTTAGAATGATAAAATATTCATGAAGTGTAATTTTGCATAATTTGTTTAGCTACCAAGTTATAATTTAGTTATTTGGTGCATGAATCCTTCAGAAGGTCTAAAGAAGAGAAAAATGGACTTTACAGAGCTAACTCCAGCTCAGATGCAGATCCAGGCGGAAGAAGGGAAAGACGGCTTCCGGAGTGCTCTGGCTAATTCACTGCACTGGTGGAGGACATGTGTGCACACATCTATTTGCAAACAATTAATTTCCAATCATAACTTAACTAATATTGTGATTGACTTATTATAACAACATGATTTCCATTCCATATGGACCCTTTGTGCTAGGCACTTTATGGAGACTGCTTACCTGGTTTGGTTGGCATGTGAGTGCACAGAAGCCCAAAGGAATGTGCTCGAGACAGTCTCTGACTTCAGCAAGACGCATGCATTTAGATTATAAGGTTTGTCACTATACAGTTTGTAAGGTAGCACATGTGGTCATTTATTCATTCAGAGCACAGGCATGGCTCATCTGTGTCCAGGACTATGCCAAGGACTAATGGTTACATTTATCAAAAGAGTTCTTGTCCCCAAAGGAGATCTAGTCTAGTTGAGAGGAAAATCAGCTGGGAGACAAGGCTCTCTGAGGTGTCACTCGGGCAAGACAAGCTGTTATGGCCGAGCTCTCTAATCAAGATGCAGACAAATTACAAGTAGGAGAAACCGGGGTTCCAGTCTGGAGGTTGCTGCCCTGTGACACTCCTGACTCTCTGGGTCACTGTGACTCGACCTTCTGACCCATTTTCCACACTGACACAAGGAGTCGTTCTGAAAGTTATGACTCTGGGCTTTCTCTTCTTAAAACCACTGAAGGCTGAAGCAGGGTTCGGGGTGCTCAGTACTACACCTTGGTCCTCGAACGGAAAACCAATTCCTCAGCTAGATTTCACTCCAACCAAAATATGCTCATCTTCAACTCCTTAGGGTTGTGCTTCACCCACTCCAGTAGTCCTCTGGTCCCTGAGGACCAGGCCGGTATCCCCATGTGTCCTCTGTTGCTGTGGAACCCCCTTCCCTTCCCCTCACTTGACACAGAAGCTTCTCAGTATGGATAGTCCACAGTATTGCTCTGAACCAGAGAGTTTGGAAACCCAGATCCATCATTTTCTGGTTCTGTGGCCTCAAGGAGAATTCATAACTGTCATTGTGTGCTGTTTTCTCATCTGTAACAGCAGGAGAGAGACAGAACCATTCACCTTGGGTCTCTGTGAGGAATGAATGAGACTATACTCATAAAAGTATTTAGACTGAGGTGGGGCACATCCTCAGTGAATGTTAGCTATTGTAAGGATAATGCTTGCCTGTGAAGTTAATCCTAATTTATTATCTATACACATATACAGCATAGACACATACTCTAGGCAATCTATGCAGCATAGTGCTGTTAGCGATTGCTGTCACAGTGACTGGTTAACATCATCCTGAAAATCTCAACATGCCATTCTCCTATCATGTCCAGGTCATGTTTGTTTCTTTGTTTGTTTGTTTGTTTGTTTGTTTGTTTCTGGACAGGGTTTCTCCATGTAGCCCTGGCTGTCCTTGAACTCAGAAATCCGCCTGCCTCGGCGTCCCAAGTGCTGGGATTAAAGGCATGAGCCACCACTGCCCTCATGTCCAGGTCATGGATGTCCAGAGTATGGAGATCTGATAGTGCGTTTGGAGCAAATGGAGTATGCTTGCTTCTGGTCCCAGAGCTGATAAATTGCTTTCCAGGTTAGCCTGTGAGGAGGAGCAGAGGAGTAGCCTGTTCTAGCTGTGATCAGAACTTGATGTGTAGAGGATGGTAAGTCGATACTGTGTGGATGAGCCAATTGAACGGCGTAAGCGTTCTTACAGGAACAGAAGACTGGACAGAGAATAGGAGAAGAGAGTAGCAGGGGAATAGGAGGAGGACTGGATACACCTAGGATCAGGGAGAAGCATTGGCCTGAGGCTGATGTACCCGTAAGTGATATAATGGTCTCCTGTTCATACTGATGACCCACATGTCCAATAAAGCCTGGATGGAGGGGACATCTGGTCTACCAAGCCATTAAAACCAGGGCTGTAAAAAAAAATGGGGAAGAACAGGAAGGAATCCTTGTTCATAAACACAAGAATTCTACATGTAAGCAAAATAGATTTGATTGCAAAATGACTACCATAAAACTGTAATTTTGTATGCATTTTAAAACCAACCTTTTACAGATTACAACGGTAATACATATTCATCGCAGAGAATTTGAGATAGGCAGAAAAGCAGACAAAACATGAAAAGCGCCCCAGTCTCACCACCAGAATAACTACATTGATGTGGTTCTGCCTCTCTTTTCTTCTGCCTTTGCACGTGCACATTATGGGATGTGAAATCATACATCGTTTTTCCTTCCTTGTCAGGGGCGACCCAGTCTAAGCCCAACCAAGACCTGCAGTCCCAGTCAGATTGCTACAAGAGACCAGATAGAGGAATTGTATTTTGTTCAGTGCCTTTAATGCCTGGCAACAGGCATCTTCCTGCCAGGGTTATCTGAGACCTGACTCTAAGCCAGAGGCTATTGGCTACCATCACCCTCAGAACTATTTCTTGGCAGCTCCTGGCTGTCATCTTCCATGATCCCAGATGACATTGCTCCTACAACGGAGGCCTCCTGGGATTCTGCTTGCTGTGGTTGGTGTTTGGGGTTTATCCAAATCCTAGCTTTTTGGTCAGCAGGCTCAATGGTTTTGTTGGGGCTTGTAGATTTTGGAAATTCCTCTAGATTTTGGAAATCCAGAGCCTGAATATGGAGGTGTGTGTGTGTGTGTGTGTGTGTGTGTGTGTGTGTGTGTGTGTGT
>JADRCD010216527.1:39968-53008 GCA_019843815.1 Montemys delectorum
GTGTGTGTGTGTGTGTGTGTGTGTGTGTGTGTGTGTGTGTGTGTGTACATAAGTGCACACGTAGGTTCAGTGTTAGTGCTCAAGTCTTGGCTGGTTTCTGAGGTGGGTGCACATGCAAAGAACCCACCCTCACCTGCATAGACTCTATCACAGAAGATCTGATAGGAATGAGACCAGGATCCTAAGCCCAGGACAGTTTACAGGGTGACATGATTTTAAGAACAAGGGGGCATCTCAGGTGACACAGCTGGATCGTAAAGTCTACCCCAGGCACCTCTGATCTCTCTTGGCTGAAGTCATCATCCATCTAGAGCCTGGGCAAGGACCAAGCCTGGAGTGGAAGCCACACACTGAGTCAGACTGGAGGATCGAGAGGACAGGATGGGGAACTCAGGGACAGAAACCTGACATCCTTAGTAAGAAGAGGTTTTGAGAAATTATCTATTTTCTATGACTGGGTTTATCTATTTCTGTGACTGGGTTGCTGCCTGTCTATGATTCACAAAGCCCTGGGTTCAATCCCTAGCACCCCACAAACTGACTATGGTGATACAAGCCTGCATTTCCAGCATAGGGAGGTGGCCAAAGGATCACCGGGAACTTGAGGCCATCCTCGGCTACATAGCAAGTTCAAGGGCAGCCCGGGCTACAAGGATCTTGTCTCAAAACAACCACAATGATCTGTTTTCTCTTCCAAAGCAAGAATGGCACATGTAAGTCTTTTGGCAGGCAATCAGGCAGATCGAGGGATGCTCACCTACTTTCTCAGCCCTCTGGGATCTCAGCATGATAGGAAACTTTCACCTTAGTAGGAAGTTTCCTAGACACATCACCCAGGTGCTCCATGGCTCAAGGCAGTGGGCCCCATACTAGTGCACAGCTCTAATCATGCAGGACTGTCCTTCCCTCCCTGTCTCCCCGCCCCTTTCCCTTCTTCAGCCCCCAAGCAGCTTCCTGTCCTCTACTAGTGTCAGCGTGGCTGAGGGAGAGAGGGCTGAGAAGCAAGACTGAAGCAGGTCCCAGCTGAAGTCTATAGTGTAAGGACCTGGACCTAAGTCTTTCTTAGCAAATTCTTCCAACAGTAGATTGGCAGGTGGAGTGGTGGAAAGCAGAGGCTGGTGTGGGGTAAAGCCTGAGTAGAAACTCAGGCTGACCCAGGGAGACAGAATGCATTTGTCCCTCAGGGTCCTCTGCAGCCTTGCAGGATTAGATAGTTGCTAAAATCAGGAGTGATTCTGTCTCAGCAGTAATCAGT
The DNA here is from genome assembly GCA_019843815.1 of Montemys delectorum. Lineage (NCBI taxonomy): Eukaryota > Metazoa > Chordata > Mammalia > Rodentia > Muridae > Montemys > Montemys delectorum. Next base: position 41,224 of record JADRCD010216527.1, read on the forward strand.
TCTTTTTCTACTAAGTCATAATTATGACATTTTAAGATGCCAGGAGACCCATAGGGGCAGACTTTCTGTCCCTTTATCTTCTAGCAAAACAAAATGATACCATTATTTAGATATTAGTTTATTTGTCTCAACTTCTATTTGTTTTTTAAATTTTCATTTATTTATTTATTTATTTATTTACTTTACATCCTGATCGCATCCCCCTCCCTCCTCTCTCCTAGCTGCACCCTTCACCCTTCTATTTGTAAGCCAAAAAATTTCAGCCAAGTCCCAAAATTTTAACCCTTCCCTTTCTCTTAGAGACGTATATCCACGGATTATGGTCATGATAGGAAGTCGGGTTCATAGCTTATGACAGCCACTCAGCTTTTCACCTTAAAGGGTGACATAATCGGCAGGTGTGGCATTCAATTAAAACCCATTACCTCAATTAAGGGTTTCCTGGGCAGGTCACTTCCAGTTCTTTTGTAGCAACATTAAACAGAAAGCGTTTTCCGCACTGTGATTTTTCACCTCAGCTTCATAAGCCCTTGTATGCACTATTCACTGCAGTAACACAGAGACAGACTTCAAACATAGCTGCATCCATGGTTCACACAAGATAGAGATGAGGGTAGGGAGGGGCTCACGAGGCCCCGCCCTTAGCCTAGAAGCTATGGGCAACTGTTGGCTGATGGAGGGGGAGGAGTTACTTTTCTTCACAGATATGGCGGTTCATAGGTTGCCCATGCTCATGCAGGTAGTACTGATGACCCCAGTGGGGAAAAAGGAGAGGATGGGGAGGAGGAGGAGAGAGGGGAAGAAGAGGGGGAGGCAGGAGGAAGTGACAGTGATACAGATAGGAAAGGTGGGAGAGGTGTATGTGCCTGGAATCCAGAAGGAGTTGAGGATAGATATGATCAGGATATATTGTGTACATGTGTGAAGTTGTCAAGCAATACATTAAAATATTCATTATATAAAAGAAATAGATGTAACAAATTTGATGCTACTTCTGAGTAATGGCTGAAAGCTTTAGCCAGTTATTGCAGTTACCTTTCACGTTTTACTTTGAGAAAGTAGAAATGTCTGGTGCCAAGGACACTTCCTTTGGCCTAAACAAACTATGACCTAGGTCCCTACCAAAACCTAACCCGTGAGTGGGCCCCATCACGCCTGCATAAAGAAAGACAGTTCTCACTAGGACAGAAAAGGAACACATGTGAGAGGTATCCGGTGGGTTGATTTTAGAGGGAAGCTTAAGCCTCCATCAGGGATGCAGAACACCTACCCTGGCTGATGAGGAAGGTCTTGGCGTATTAAGAGGGCTGGAGGCAGAGAGGCAGGTATGAGGCACATTAGTTAGGTTTATAGGTTAAGTTATTGTAACAGACAGGCCCCTAAATACAATGGTTTGTATAACATGGATGAACCCTTCTGTTCCTTGTTTGATGTGCTTGCTTCTCTTACAATTGTCAAAAATACAACTGTCAAAACTTAGTGAAGGAAATATCTAAATTCTGTGCACTTGGGGGGTGGGTGTTAATTACACCTTAAAACAGCGACCCTTTCCTTCCCAGATAAAACTCCAAAGACCGGTGCGTAGGTGACAGTTGTGCTTTGTGACCTGTCAGTTCATCTAGAAAAAAGAAGGAAGAAGATGCTGGAACCCAGGCTGAGAGGTTTGTTGGAAGGTTAAGGCTAACTTTGGACTCGACACCTCTCTTCCACTCCGATGCTACAGGCTGAATCACAAAGCTACAGAAACACCGAGAAATCCAAGCTAGATCCGAAAGCCACGTGAACTGGTGTGACCACGTGAACTATGTGGGTGGGGTCCACTGTGGAAGTAAACGGTGGAAGAAGGATGCTGGAGAGAGCTGCGGAGTCTTGCTTCCTGGTGTGATCATGAAGGTTGGTTCATGGTCCAGGAAAGCCACGGAACTGTAGAGAAGACTTACCGAGTCGTTCGGGGACAAGATGGGCTCAGTTGCGTTGCCGTTTGCTCCTAACTACACCGAGAGAGTCACAAGTTTGGAGAGGGGATGGGGTCAGAAACGGTGAGATCATTACGACTTTGGGGAAGCTGGGAGAGACAGCTGGCATGCGGGGAAGGGTGGAGGGCAAAAGGTGGAGTAGGGAGTCTCAGTGCTTCCATCCTGGGAGACATTTAATAATAGAGGAGACAGCTGTTGCTGTTGGTCAGGGCGTGCCTCTGTCTGCAATTAGGGTGCTTAGCGAACAGTTCTCCCTGAGCATAAGGTGAAATAGTTTGGAGACAAAATTGAGCAAGAGTCAGAGGCTGAGAGAAAGTGGTGAGAAGCAATGCAGCCTCCCGTGATCCTGCAGTGCCTGCAATTCCCTCCATTGTGCCTGCAACTCCCTCCACTGGACTTTGATACCTGCAGTGTCTGCTGCAGCCTTTTCCCTGCCCCCTTTTTAGTAGGACCCCCATCTCCTTCTCCTAAATATCAACTGCTGGGCACAGCCACTTTGTGACCTCTACCAGCTTCTATCTTGCATTATTAAAATGTAGTCCTTGCAAAGCAGGAGATGGAAAGATCTGGGAGGTTTGAGTGTCTTCTAGGCACTGTGAGTTGTAGAAGAGCTGGGTGTGGAGATAGCTGAGAGCCTGAGCCTCAGGCAGAATGAGAAAGAAGGTATGGTGGTTGTGGCTTGTGATTCCGGAATTGTCAACGGGTTCCTGTCAGAGCAATGCACTTATCCTGAAGGTCAGGAGCTCTGAGCGCAGTGGCCATGAAGCCGATGTTAGCTTTTCTCATCTGCCCAGGTGACAGATAATTGTTTTTGCTTTTTCCCCTTGGTTCTGGAGATGGAACCCAAGACCTTGTCCATGCTAGGCAAGCAGTCTACCCTTGAGCCACATCCCAAGACTGATCTTGTTAAGTCCATAACCAGTTAGGCCCAGTGCAATGAGTACGAATTCTCAAGTACAAGGGGGCCTTCCCATCCTCACCCCTGCCACATGTGAAGGTTCTTTCTGTAAGTCAAGACTGTTGGCTGATGGTCACATGGGGAAGAATGATTCAAGATACAGACCATCCTTTGACCCTTTTAACTTCTTTGAGCCTTAGTTTCTTCATCTGACCATGAGAGTGGAATTGAATTAAATGTTATCTAACATCTTGTCATATAATGGTCCATGATTCTTACTCAGGTCAAGTAACTCATTCCCTAAAGCATTTTATCTATCCATCCATCCATCTATCCATCCATCCATCCATCCATCCTTCCCATCCCATCCATTCTATCTATCTATCTATCTATCTATCTATCTATCTATCTATCTATCGATCTATCTAATCATCTATATATCATATCTATCATCTATCTATCTATCTACCATCTATACGTCACATTTATTATCTATCTATCATCTATATATCACATTTATTATCTATCTATCTATCTATCTATCTATCTATCTATCTGAGACATTTGAGTATTCAACTTCTCTCTTCCATTTGAGGCAGCATCGTGTCTTAGTTCTGGCTGCTGTAACAAAATACAGGACTTAAAATTTCTCCATACTGGAAGGTGGCAAGTTCAAGCTCAAGGGGCCAGCAGCCCTGGTGAAGGGCTACCTGTGGGGTCCACAGAGCATCGTTAAGTCCTCTTATGGTGGAAAGTATAAACAAGCTCCCTTCAGCCCTCACCAGATGATGAATCTGTCAATCTTAGACTTTCCAGCCTCCAGAAATCTCTGAGCAAGAAATTTCTATTTATAAATTACCCAGTATAAGTTGTCAGTTAAATGTATGAGCACCCATTGTTTGTGAGTTGAGCTCTTGCTCCCAGCCCCAACAGATCACACCAAACCATAATGGAGTCACTCATGTTAAATGTAGGTAAAAATCAAACCAAACTCAGGAGAGTTTCCATACCTTGTTTCTTCAGCTTGCCTCAAGGGACACAATGCTGCCCAACTATGAATCTCTAGTAGCATTCAGTCCTCTCAATTTTGTTCTTCGACAAGGTAGTTTGTATTGGCAACAGGAACAAGCTAAGCAACCTCTGAGAGTTGGGCTGTGGCTTCTGCTTTCTTATTGGCCCTCAGCCTGGAGTCCCTCTCTTAGAAGTGCCCGTAGGTCCTAACAAATGGCCCTTGGAGAGCAGGCAGCTTACTTTTTGCACCCAGCATGGCGCGTCTGCCACTGCTACTCCTTCTCTTGAATGGCCCTCTGCTTAGGTCAAGCTCATCCAGAAAAAAAAAAAAACTCAGTGTCCACTGATTTGGAACCTTGATGATATCTGCCATAAATCAGAAAAGGATACTTGTGTTCACAGGTCTGGTCTGTGCTCAAGGGTAAACGATTCTACAAGTGTGTATCTCAGGTAAAAGGAATTTTGGGCTCAGGGTTCTCAGGATCCTACCTAACTCAGCTTTGAAGGCAGGAGTCACAATCTCAGTACCTACAAGGACCAGCAGACATAATGACCCAGAAAAAAAGTCGAGAAAGTGAGCAGTAGGGAGCCTGGAGGCTTATGGTGACCTGTGCTAGAAACGTGATCTCTGACAGGAATGACCTCCCTGGACTGAGTCCCCAGTGCCGATCAGGAATGACCTCCCTGGACTGAGTCCCCAGTGCCGATCAGGAATGACCTCCCTGGACTGAGTCCCCAGTGCCGTCAAGCTGGAGAGCTGCCAACCTATTTTGGAAGGTTCTGATTTTCATGTGAGGACAGCAGTTTTAATTTCTATAATTAAAAAAAATGAATGAGGAGGTTGGGACAGTGAAACTATGTAATATGATGATAGATGCAGCTTATTATACAGGTATCCAAATCACATCATGGACCAAGAATGAATTTAATGTAAACTATGAACCTTAGATCAGAATGCTTGTGAGTGTAGGTTGGAGCCTCTATACAATGGTAGAGGTGGGGTGTGATACTAGGGAGAGCTGGGAATGTTTTGGGGCTGTGGGATATGAGGACTATCTTTAACTCATGTGTGCGCTAAACCTAAAATTTCTCTATAAAAGTTAATGTTTTAACTAAACAATTAAGCCCCTACCATTACGGGTCAGAAGCAAAATGACCCGTTGACCACTGGTATGTGTATGTTCAGTTTTAAGGAAAGACAAATCCAGTTAAACACAGTAGCGAACATGTCCTGGCAAGGATGGAGAAGTTTCAGGAAGAATGTGACTCCATTATCAAACGAGGTCTTGTGTGTGGCAACACATCTGAGGAAGAAGAGGTTGGACATGTAACCAGACAGTAGAGATGGGGTGAGGCTAACTGGGGTAGGCAAGGTGGGAGGGTGGGAGCCCCCCGAATTAGATCACTGGGCTAAACCTAGCTGTACCTCAGGTTCTCTCAGCCCTCGAATGCAGTTCCATGAGCAGAGTGGCACATCACCTCACATTTGTACTCCAAACACCTTCAATGGCTGGCTGGAAAATTCCTCCTCCAATTATACATACTCCTGCAGAAGGGTACACGGCTGTAAACGTACCACAAGGGCAGGGGGAAAGCACTGCAATTGGATACACTGAATAATGTGCTATTTCAACAATACCGGGAAGAATGTTGTATTATTAAAACACCATGGTCGTTTCAAAGAGCAGCAGGAACGTCACCATGAGCAGGCATTAAGATCTGAGAATAACAAATATTGAGTTTTTCTCCAAGCTATGGTAGAGCAGAAATCCTTCAATCTGTTTAAACTTTCAGAGAATAGACAGGCTTTTAGAGGCAGGGATGACTGGGGTGAGAAAGAAATCGCTTTGGCTCTCATTCAATACCAGAATGGCGAAAGCATGGGTGTTTAACATCTCTGTAAGCGAGCTGTGCAGGCTCGGTGGAGTGGGTTGCTGAGCAACTACCAAAGGAGTGGGATTAGTGCTGAGTGCCAGTCCGGAGTATTTGGACTCCTAGATGTCCACCTTTTCCTGCAGTAAGCCAGCACAGGGTTAAAATGACAGAGCTTTCAGTTCTCCTAATCATGCTCATTTGCTGGGGATCTGATTACATTATGAATTATAGTAGGTTGAACTTGGGTACTTCAAATCTTTTCCCACAAGCCCCCTCATTCTAGATCATTCTCACAGACTCCCTACTTGTATTTGGTCCTTAGACTGTTTCCTTTCTTATAAACTGCTCTACTATATCTTAGCCTTATTTTGGATGTTAGCTAGTCAAACTGGTGCTTTCCTGGTCCACTAAAACTTGGCCTCCTCTAAGCTTCCTAGATGTCTTAGCTAAGGTCATTTGATTGTTTGGGTTGGGGGAGCTATGAACACTAGTTTGAGAAAAGACGAAAAAATAAATGGGAAAAAAAATTGGTAATTGTTTAGTCTTTGAGCAAGGCACGCACAGGTGGGTTTCATCTGTCCACGGAACCAGAGTGTCATCACTGTCCGCAAAGAAGCTAAAACTCTCATTGTTCCACCCAGGGCTTTACACATGGGCTGTTCTAGGAAGGTAGCTGCTGTTTAGCTTCAGGAAATGGGCAGGGTTTCTTACTTCATCTGTGTGTTTGGTTTAGTCTCCTCTCTGCCACAGTAGGCAATGGCTGACAAGGTAGAAGGCAGCTGTTGAGGTGGGGAATGGGCACCCTAACAGAATTCCTACAAGACCAGTCAGCAACTTGTCCTAACCCATGGGAGACTCTAGATTCAGGTTCTAAGCTACGGTGCAGTAAAGTAAGCTTAGTTGGTTTCAATCCTAGCTAAAAATCTCCCTCCACTGGTCTCTTTCCTGTCAATCTTATTCACTAGACTTTTCACTGTTTCCACACCGTGACCCAGGAGAGTGGAATGGAGACAGGGTTGGGAAATGGCACCATCTGAAATTGAAGCCTCAAAGCCTTGCTGTCTCATGGATGGTATCAGCCATCTGCTGCAGAGACACCTTGAAATAGACTACAGGTAAGCTTAGAGAGTCTCCCCAGACTCACCACAGAGACCTCATCTGAACACAATTTAATCTAAGGTAAATAGTAATCATAGAAACAGCCTCAGATTTGTGATAGAAATGAGTTTGTACTCAACCTGGGGTATTAAAAATAAAAATGAGGAGTCTGTGTGGAAGACTCATCTCTGGTCCTGTCTGAATGGGTGGCTAGCTTGACGGGCTCCAGGGGTCCTCTGGTCCATTTGGTGGGTGCCACTCAGCAGGTCAGAGAATTGTTACAGCTTGATGACACTAGCCATTAAAAAATCTTTCCCATGCCCTGCTCTGCGACCTTGCCTGGAGCCAGTAATTTGGCTTTTCAAAAATACTTTATACTTTAGAAAAAAAATGTGTTCATCAGCTGCCAGTGTCTCATGAGTTTGATTAGTTTGAACCAATCACCTAGAACCTCAATGAGTTCACAAAAATTGAACTCCTGATCCCTAAGATCTGAAGACCTCTATGACCTTGTCAAGATGCCAGCCAACCAGACCCAATTCTTATCTGAATTGTTCAGAGGAAAATTATTACAGTCTAGAAGAAGCACAGGAAGACCCCTGTCACAAGAAGAGGCTCACCCATCTCAGCGGGCACTCTTTTTCCAAACCTATTAGCCCGGTCAAAGGAAAGATTTCACAGGCAGCTGAGGGAGGAAGTGGTCCTGATTCTACAGATTATGTACAGCAGGTAGAATTATCAGAGCTCTTTAGGTCCCCAAACAAAGGTGGCTACATCTGTCTGTAGCTATGACAGGTCTTTCCTGAAGAGGTGCCTCATGGAGAAGATACCAGAACTTAGCCACCTCCTGAGTAGACAGGACATGTTGATGCATGATGATCACCTGCCTTTCTTTATTTTTTCTATTCCTGTATTGGTCTTTTTAGGTGACTATAACATAATACCATAGACAGAGTTCCCTTAAAATACAAGAAGTAATTTCCTCACAATTCAAGAGCTTGAGAAGCCCAGGATCAAGGTGCTGGTAGGTTTAGAGGATTTCGTTCCTTGTGAGGATTATCCTGACATACAAATGGCTGCCTTCTCACTGTGTCCTCTAGAGGAAGCAAAGGATGAGGCAGAAATTAACTCTGTGATGTCTCTTCTCTTATGACACTAATTCTGTCAGACCAGGGCCCTATAATCACGATCTAGTTAATCTACAAAACCCCGTCTCTTGATGCCGTCAAGCTGGGAAAGAGACATCCGGTCCCCACCCTCAGGAGCTTCTTTTCCTGTTGTTAGTAGCTTTTCTTCCCGCTTCTAAGTCTCTTGTTAGGGGTCGGAGTTGCTAAGAAGAACCCAGGGACAGAGTGTACTACAAATGGAGGCTCCATTTTCTCTTAGAGACATATCAGGACAGTTCGTGTAGGCTTGTCGGACAGAGCTGGTCCTCCTTGTCTCATGCCTGTGTCTAAAGTGAAGACAGCATCTAGAGAGATAGTTCAGAGTTTACAAGTGCTTGCTACACAATCATGAGGACCAGGGTTTGGGGCACCTGTATAACATGCCACAAACGCCTATAAATCAAGCTCCTAGAGATCTTCCATTATCTTCTAGCCTCTATGCATGCACAAGTATATGTACCTCTTAATACACAAATAAGTAAAAAATAAATCTTCAATCCGTAAATATATTGAAGGTATGAAAGCTCAAGGCCATAGCTCAGGTTGAAAAGCCCCAAAGTTATTTGGTTGTGTAGAGCTCTGAGGCTCCTTTTGACAGGACTGATCACTGTAAACACCACCTTGCATTTATTACCAATATGCAGAGAACAGATCCTGGAACTGTTCCCGAGACACCTTCAAAACTGTCTCCTTATGTGTTTTGATCATTGGACGTTAGCCAGTTCTTCATTGCTGGATGTTGATGAGCATCCTGAGACAATCAGCTTTATAAAGACAGAAGGTTTACTACAGCTCACACATTTAGAGATTTCAGTCCGTGGTCAATTTCCCCATTCCTTCCAGGCCTGTGGTGAGGAAAGACTTGTTGGGAATGTGTGGTGGGTGAGCAAAGCAGCTTACCTCATCGCCAGGAACTGAACAAGTGAAGAAGTGAGGCCTCACCGTTCCCCTTCAAGGGCACATGCCTAGCCACTAGAAGATCTATTAGGAGCCACTGTTAAATGCCTCTACCATCCTCCAATAGCACCAAGTTGGTGGCCAAGTCTTTAACATTAAGGGGATTCTGCAGCTCCACACTACAGCAAGAATGCTCTTGCTTCTCTATCTGGAATCAGACAATAGTCCATTCAATGGGTCATTTAAGACTGGGAGGCATGGCCAAGACTATAGCTGCTGATGTCACTGGGGATTTAAGCCTTCTACATAAGGGAAGGGAAATGCTCTCAAATATTTAGTTCAGCGAGCATACTTCTCTAGCTTTGGCACTTGGATCTCCTTTTTCTCTTCCTCTCCACTTTTAGCATCCATCCCTTGTTCTTCATAGTTGTGCTACATTCAGGAATCCTCCAAAATCATTTTCCTTCACATCCATCCTGGCCCACAGCCCATTCGAGATTCATTCTATCTCGAAGTGGTGTCAAAAGGTGACGCTAGACTGGACAGTAATTAAATAGGCATATGGGGCAAAGCAGCACCAACATGGCTGTGGGTGGTTCCTCTCTACTCACAGTGACTCTAGGAAAGCCACTTAACTTTTCTGTTTTCTCCACAGTAATAGCTGTAAGGTTTCCAAGGCAAAGACATAAACTCTAGCCATTACCACTGTTGCTGCCTGCAATGGGGAGTGAATGCAGTGGTGGGAGTTCAGAGGCCAGGCAGACAGATTGCCTTCTTAGAGTTATCAGTACCCAGAGCTCAGCTCCAGGAGTAAGTTCACGATGAGACATCAGTCTCAGAAAAAAGATGGGCAGAGTCGGACCACAAGGCCTCATTCAAGCTTAGTAGAAAGGATCCCAAGCAAACTGATGATCAGAAACTCCATTCAAATACTAGGACTCCAGGACCCTAGGGCTTGGGTCATCGGAAGTCCATCTCTTTCATGGACAAGCCTGGTCCCACCAGCAGTAAGGACGAATTAACCCTGGAACCCAGGATAGTGTTTATCCTCATGGTCAGGGTTGATCATAGGAAGCAAGAATTGTGGAGGAACTTGAGATGAATCCCAACCATATCAGCTCAGTGTAAAAAATAATGCAGGACCTTGATGAGGGTCACACGTAGCATGGAATTCCCTTGGTCAAAGCCTGAGCAAACATTTTTGGCCTCTGTCCCCAAGAGGAAATTCTCTCTACAACCCAAATTGCTTGTTTATTAGCAAATGTGAATAATGTACAAATTAAGCCACCTGCTCCTGTTGAATTAATTTAGGTTATACTGGGGCTGGGAAGGAGTGGCTGATGCTTAGTTAACACAATCATGCAAATTAACACATTCTGACTTCTAGGCAGATCCCCACTGTCCACAGCAGGGGTCCTAAGGGAAATCAGGCAGTAGACCTTAAAGAAGCCAATAACCTTCGTCTTATCTGTCCTGACAGTGTCTTACTGCTTTCTACTGGAGCCTTTTGGGGAGAATATTCAGTATCTTTATTTTTTTTTTCACTGCCCAATGATGTAGGAAACACAAAACAAAATTGAGGAAAGTCTAGCTTAATGATTGATGTCCAGCTCAGTGTCCCTTTTCTGAACTGATGTTGCTTACGTGTGTCCCCTGGGACTCCTTTCTGAGTGATTGAACAAGTCATAATCAACTGGGTTATTTAGAGCTTCCAAGAAAGCACCTGCCCAGATTCCCTTGGTGAATGGCTTTTTCCAATATTCAGAGAACAGGAGCAAAGCAGGGACGTCTTTCTTCAGAGTCACACGCACTCTAAGTCTCTGCACAGTCAAGGGAGATGAGTGTAGAGAGTGCGAATTCTGTGGAACAGAACTTGAGTCCACATGTTAGCATATATGTGTGCAAGGACAAGCATCTGACGGAGTCAGCTTTTCACTCTATGGTATCAAACAGCTCTACTGGGGTGAGGAGGTGCTGAAGTGGCTGGCCATCCTTGTATTATTGGAAAGGCATGAATGCTGAGCATGACCTGCTGTTACCCTATAGCCTGACGAGTCGATTAGATAGAATTACGGATGGGAGACATGCACTGCTTTGTCAGCAGTTTTCAGTAGAGGTCTAGAACATGGGAGCTATGTCATGTACAGACATGTGCTCTTGTGATTGCCAGGTGTTACGGTGGGCAAGCTTTGTGAACAACATGCTCTTTTGACTCAGGATGAGCTAGCCAGGGGGAACAGACTGCAGATAATATAAGGGAGATACATGGCTCCCACAGTCCTCACCCCTGCCTCTTTGTATCTTTCTATGGATTCAGGAGCACAAGATTACCAAGCTGTCAGAAGAAATGGGGGGAAGATTAAGATTGAAATTCCTATTACAGATTTAAAAAACATAGGTATAAAGATAACTACATAGATAATACTCATCTCCTCTCTTGGGTAAATAACATGTGTAAGAATACAAAGTAGTTTCTTAAGAAACTTATCAACAGAAAATACTATGGTAAGAACACAATTTTGTTTTAAAGTTTGCATTATATCTGGGCCTAGTGTCATATGCCTATAATCTCAGCTTCTTGGAAGGTTGAGATGGGAGAATCACACATTCAAAAGCCATTTGAGCAACTTGGTGAGAACTTATTTCAAAAATTAACTGTTAAAAGGTCTGGGAATGGATATGGTGAGATGGCATAGTGTGTTAAAGTCCTGGCTGCCAAGCCTCATGACCTGAGTTCAATTCCCTAGAACCCACATGGAAGAAGTAAGATCTAATTCTTCCAAGATGTCTTCTGTCCTTTGCACTTGCACCATGGACTAAGTGTGTGTGTGTGTGTGTGTGTGTGTGTGTGTGTGTGTGTGTGT
>JADRCD010216527.1:53018-66264 GCA_019843815.1 Montemys delectorum
GTGTGTGTGTGTGTGTGTGTGTGTGTGTGTGTGTGTGTGTGTGTATGCACATAGACACACACACATGAAGTGAATAAATAAATGTAATTATCAAAAGAGGACTGGAGATGTAGTCCAGTACAACAGTGCTTATGTAGCATGCATGAGGCCCTAGGTTTGATTCTCAGCAACAAATGCGTGTACACACCACACATGTGCACACACACACACACACACACACACACACAGCTCTCACATTCTCTAGGTTTTTACATGTCACATCACATGTATGGGAGGCTGCATGTAGTGTTAATTAATTTTTGTTAAACACCCTGAAGGGAGCAAACTATACAAACAAGCTGTTATATCGGTGAATTATATTTGTGTGTAGTTCTACTCGGCACGTGTATACAAACAAACAGATCTAATTTAAAGTTGACATCCCCCAACTGGTAATAGATGTCACCGAGTAGTATCCATGGAGGCAGAATGATTTTTTAAACAGTTTTCTGAAATGTACTGTCCTTCCTCATGGGTAATTTGTCTGTCACTTTCTGACGTCCCTTTGCCCTACTGGCTCCTTGAGCTGCTTCAAAGCCTGAATTTCCCTGCGGGCAAAAGCATAGAACAAGAATTCTGCACACAAACAGCTGCTTTGTTATGCTTGAGGTAGGAATTGTGGTGATGGGCAATGTAAACTAAACAACTCTCCCACTGTATTTGAAGAGATCTTGACAGCTGGAGTCTCACAAGTCTCTGTTTTGTTCCTTGAAGAATACACGCTGTGAAGAACTCATGGTGCAAACATATTGGATCCCTGGGAAAGTGTCCTGGTCTGGGGACTCATGCAATGGAAATGTATTGCAGCCTCGTTCTGAAGACTGAAACACTAGGATTGCGGGGTCAGCAGGGTTCGACTTCTCAAGGGCCTCTCTTTGGCTTGTAGGGCATTCCAGTTGCTTCTCTTGTCTCTTCTCATGGTCATCCCTTGGTGTGTGTCCCTGTGTCCCACTCTCCTCCTACGGCCACAATGGTCACTTGGGGTTGAGGTTTACCTTGATGACCTTGTTTTACTTGATTACTTCTTAAAAAAAAAAAACTTCAAATATAGTCACATTCAAAGTTCTGGGAATTAAGACCTCTATATAGGGCTTTATATTTGGATCTGAAATGTCCCCCAAAGGACCTTGTACTGGATACTATTTAACAATGGTGAAAAATTCATTAGTTGATATAGTGATCTGTGTGTGTGTGTGTGTGTGTGTGTGTGTGTGTGTGAGAGAGAGAGAGAGAGAGAGAGAGAGAGAGAGAGAGAGAGAGAGAGAATGTGTGTGATCAATATTGGAATCCTGGGTCTTGAGCATGCCAAGCACATGCCCTACCTAATCATTACATTCCTAGCTCCCCTTTTGCTTTATAATTTAATTTGCCTCAGGTATTTGTAACAGTAGCAACTGGGACAAAAATACAGTGAAAATAAGGAAGCTACCATACACATCAAGGGATATAATTCAGTCTATAACAGTGGGCTTTGCTCTGGGCATAGGATATCTGTTCAGCTGATGAAAATCTCCTTTGTACTTTCCAAAATAAGAACTTTATCCCAAAGCTTATACTTTTCATCCTCACTTAATTTCCAAAGCCAGTTTTCAGTTCCCCCACCCCCACCCCATGGCTGTCTCTGGTGCGATGGGAGAGAGTGACCCTGACCTAAAGACCATGGAGAGGTCATATCTGGCCTTGATTCGTGCTAGGGATGGAGGAACTAGAAAATGTTGCACTGAGTCAAGGGTAAAAAACTCCAACCTGAACCAGACTAGAATGCCTGTGTGACGGCTCCCAGGTCTCTAGAACAGGATGGCAACCTAAACTGTCACACGGCTACTTCCAATAGAACACTGTTTAGTGGCAAGAATGTCCATATCTCTCCCATTCATTGGCCACTCACCTTGTATGACTAGGGTATCCATGGGGCTGGGTTCCTCATTTTAAGTCATTGCCATGTCAATAGCAGATGCTACCATCTTGAACAGCATAGTCCTAGAACAAGGATGACAAGCACAGCCCTGGTACTTGCCAATTCTGTAGAACTGGAGCAGCAGAGCACCACCCCTCCTACAACAGCCATTAGCTTGAAGTGGCCTTTGGAGAAAGAACCTGTCACAAAAGTGAGCTTGAGTATTCAGTCCTTACCATTAACATCAAGTTGTGGTGCCCATAAAGAGCTTGCTCGGTTTATTGCCTTGGATACAAAAGTTTCCAAGAGACCAGATGAGCATAACTAGAAATGTTCTTAGCCGCAGTGGAAAAGTTCCTTACTATGAGACACATGTCTCATAGTAACCTGGAAGACTGGTTGAAAGCAATTCTGAGCCTACTGTGGACCCCTTTTTGGGCATTTTGCTGAGAGTGCAAGCTAGAGAACTCAGGGCGTGTTAAAATAGATGCTGCTCACATTCCTTATTCCTTACTCGTTGTTTTTAGCATTGGTTCATAAAGCCCCATACAGTAAGCAGTTAAGGTCTTTGGAGAATCAAGTCACTCTCACTCACGGTTATCATGCCGCAGGCTCTGTGAAGCTCAGGTAGGCACCAATTTGGAGTCCCACCATTTTTATTTGTTATTTCACAGAGGTAAGCAGGGTGGGAGTTACCCAAGACAATGAAGGGTAGCCATTACCCTTCGTCGGGCTAAGTATATAATTTCCCCAGTGATCCTCTGAGTAATAACAAAAACTTATGTGAGGTACATGTAGTGCTATATTCCCTGGGGCTTAATATGGCTCTCAGTAAAATTGATTTTCTGAAATCTTGCAATATACCTCATCAAACTAAATGAAACCTGCACTGCTTTTATAAGAAGTGATTGGATTTTGTGTGATAAATTAACCCTCACCGTAAGAGAGGTGCTGGGTAATAGGGTGGTTCATTTCAGCCCCCATAGAGTCCAACCAGGATTTTAATTTTTTCTACAGGACTTGATTCAATTCCCTCTGGGATTGGAAGGAGGTCTCACCTAATCCAGAGTCTCCTAGGGTTTAGCAGGCATGGCCAAAAAGAATTTTTGTCTTTGTGCTAAGGAATATTACTGACCTCTGAGGTCAGATGTGAGAGGTGATGCTACACAGAAAATTTTGGAGAATTCTTAGGGAAATATGTCTTGTGAAAAGGCAGAAGGGGGCTTTATCCAAGAGCAAGAGCACGTCTCTCCCCTCTGCCACACAGCAGCTTTGTTGGGAGGCATGTGGTGCCTACTTGCCTGCTTTTTAAGCTTTATATATTGTTTATACATTCATAACACTTCTTGGGTGGCTGAAATCAGCTTTGCAACTGAGAGAAAACGACTGGCTATCTGAAACAGAACATTCGCTCTGTAAATAAGCACGGGAACCATGCCTTAAGCGACCCAAGGGGGACATCTTCCTTTGGAAGGGAAAAGTAAGTCTGATTGGGCTTTGATTCAATCCATCCCTAGGAGACAGTTCCTAAGGTAATGTAGCCTGAGAGAAATCACTCCAAGCAAATCCAAGGGGGATGACAGGGTCCTCCTCTGTGGGGGTGATCAGAATCTATTAGGCACAAGAACACAGCTTTCTATGGCAATACTGAAATCCAAGGGCTAGTGTGTATCATGGGCCCAGGCAATGCATAGCAGCCCTGCTTACTTGGATGTGCCTTCATGCAGGCAGCATGCTGCTCAGAATCCAACTCCCTTCAGTACAGTGGGTTTGACATGAGCAGGCAGACCCTCTGAGGGTAGAAATAGATGAGGCTCAGTCTGGCCGAAGGCCATTTCTTCTGTCCCCGATCAAGCTCAGAGCATATTGATTCTGGGTTCATAAGCACTCATATCATAAATATATTATGAAGGTTAGAGGCCAACTTTATAGAGTTGGCTCTCTCCTTCCACCTTTATGTTGGTTCTGGGGTTCGAACTCTGGTCATCAGGCCCTGCCAGTGGCTTTACCCACTGAGCTATCTTGCAGCCACAATATTTTCTTTATTAAAGTAACAATCAAAACATGGTGGCATGCAGTTGTCCTGGTTTGACTCCTTTCTTATTTGCCTGCATTCTTAGTGCACAATCTGAGTACTAAACATATGAAGTGCTCAGGGAAACCTGGTTGAAAGAGAAGGACGATAGAGTTGACTGAGGCCGCCCAAGAAGCAAATGGCTGCCTTTAGCAGTTATGTGGAAGATCCTATAAGGGCAGCTGGGACAGAGTCCTAGCTGGGTCACAGGGTGATGTCACCATGTCCCGTCTGTACGGCATCTCTTCTATGTGTTACTATGAGTCATGATCATTTTCTATTTGGTTTTGTATTACCCTGGCTAGACCTGGAACTTAAACCTTGGCCCCTGAGTCCTGGCAGGTTCCCTTGAGCTCCAGTTCTCATGTCATCTTTAAACAGAGAAAATGGGGGCAGGAACTCAGTCTGTAAAGTTCTTGCTTCTCAGGAATGAGGACATGACGACGCCCACCTCCACCTCTGAAGGCAGTATAGAAGTCTACATGTATAGCTCCAGCTTGGGGAAGGCAGACATGGAGAGATCTGCAGGTTTTCTGGCCAAAGAGTCTATCCTATTTAGTGAGCTCCCAGCCGGTGAAAGACCCTGTCTCAAAAAAAATAAAGATAGATAACACCTGAAGAAAGACTCTAGAGGTCAAACTTTACCCCTGCCCCGAGTATATCCATGTTCACTATACCTGTACACACAAGTGCATGCATGCAACCCCCCAACAACCCCAACACTATAAAATAAAGAAGATAGATCTGGGGAACTATTGTGACCTAGGGGTTGCAATCTTTTATTGTTTTCCTTTGACCCCAGGATGCTGAGGAATACAGGTGTGTGTGTGTGTGTGTGTGTGTGTGTGTGTGTGTGTGTGTGTGTGAGAGAGAGAGAGAGAGAGAGAGAGAGAGAGAGAGAGAGAGAGAGAGGAAGAGAGTAAGAGAGGGAGTGTGGGATGTAAACCAGAACACAATTCCTATCTTTGTGGTTGCAAAGAGAACCTTCCAAGAGAGCTCTGACCCTTCCATATCATGCTAAATGTTCATTTTTATTTAGTGTCTACTTTCTTCATATCGCAGCAAGAATCCTGGCTTCCAGCTCTCACTTCTATAAATAAGGGTATTTAAGAGAATTGCAGGGTATTTATATCCTCTCTAGCTTCTGTTCTATCTCACAAGAGCGGATTATTCCTGTGCTCCCATGTTGCTCCAGAACATGAAAAACAAAAAGAGGTTTCCTAGCACTCTAGGATGACCTAGAGTTGGATGCCTGCTTCTGAGACACCACTTGGCCCAGATGTGTCCAGATGGGCTGTGTTGTTGGCCTTCATGCCTTGCTGAGCTGATTTTAGAGACACAGTCTGTGGGCTGTCAACGTGGCTGTGAGACTCTGACAAAGCTCTTCAAGTACCTGTTTCCCAGGTCTGCCGTTGCACCTGTAGCATTAACTCCCCCTTTTACAGGCCCTGACCCTGGCTTTGGGTGAGTTCTTTTCTGGTTAAAATCAATGAAGGAAGACCATCACGAGGAAAGCAGCTCTTCTTGCACGTTCAGCTGAGCTATGGTTTTTGAAGGGAGGATAAGGTCTGCATTTCTCCTGTTAGAACAGGTCATGTGTCTAAAGGAAGAGGGCCTGAGCAGCAGGCTCAGTGCATGAACCACTGTCCTTGGTCCTGAAGTCAAACGTCCTGTAAGCTGGAACGCTGATCACTCCCAGGAGCCTTTTCCCAGGAACCACATGTCCAGGAAGGAAGGAAGGATGGAGATGGAAGGCAGTGAGAGAGGTCTTAAAGGGATACTGGTGGAGAAAATATTTTTTAAAAAACAATATAAAGATTTTTATTTAACAAACCTCATAGTTTCTCTTTCTAAAGAGCTAAGTTTAAAATGAAAAAAAAAATGTAGTTTCTACTTTTCTGTTGAAGAACTGCAGCTGTGGCTTATGCAGTACAGTGTTACACATGTTACATATTTACTAGGTTTGGGTATATTTGTCACAAATCTAGGTACAAATAGATTTGCTGGGGTGTGTGTGAGGGTGTCACAGGTAACTGTGCCCCACCCCATTCGTTGGTCTCCCTTAGTCCAAGTCAGCAGTGGTTAAACCTTCCCCTTACGTTGGTTTGTGTGACTTGCTGCAAACACAGTGTTTACTGATCAGTGCCAATTCTTAGCCATATTAAGAATTTCAGTTATGTTTTATATGTCCTCTGAGATAGGCACTCTTGGTTCCCTTCTGTTCCAGTAAAGCCTCCCCATAAGTTTCTAGAAGTATCTTTCACTTCATCATAATCTCTTAGTTTTGGAAAAAGCTCCTCATGAAAGAGAGAAGACAAGAATAGCACCCAGAAGTCTCATGCCATGCTGACAACCTGAGGGATTTCTGAGAACAGTGTTTTTTTAGATGGAAACCCAAACTGAAGGCATTTTCAGGTCCCTGGCAGCTGTCTACACCTTGACTATTCTATGCAAGGAGATGCAGAGAGCCTGTTTACAACTAGTGTGGAATGTAAAGGCAAACAATTTTATTGCTATGCCTATTTCTGGTTAATTGAGAAAATTATTCCTTTTAGCCACAAGTAAACCCTTTGAGATTTTTCTTCTTATTTCTCGGTATGTCTGGGGAAGCAGGCAGCAGTAAACAGTCATGCCCCATTTTGTTTCTAGTTAAATGTATTATCATCATAATAATTACCAGTCAAAACATCTGGTTTGGGCACAGAAACATCTCAGTGCAAAATGTGGCCTTTCTTCTTGTTTTCTAACCCTGGCTTGGCTTTGCCGCTCCTTGGACTCACCACCACACTAGTTGAGCATGTGCCCTTGGAAGCTGGTATTATATCTGTTTCAAATTTGGATGAGCTATCTTAAGAGACAGTTATTGTTATATACACCACCATGTTCATGTGTCTTTACTGCTTGGTTGTTTTTCTAGTAAAACCATATTTACAAACTCAGAGTTTGGTTGCTCATATCTGTCTCTGTTGCTTCTTCCCATGAGGCCTCCTAGGAGAGCCACCCGGTCACTTTGGCATTTATTAGGATGCTTCTGTGAGACATCTTGTCTAGGATGTGATAGGGTGAGTCTACGGTGGGGCTTGGTAGAATAGTTTTCCAGAAGTTTGAGCCTTGAACCACCCTTATATCTGCGAGTGCATTGTGTGAACACACACCCCCACCACGTGCATTGTGTGAACACACACCCCCCCACACACACACTCTTAACCAAGCAGACAGAGGAACTAGTCCTAGGCTTATTGCACTTGCCTCTGATGCACAAGACCTTGTAGGAAGTCTTTCCAAAGCACACTGAGAGTGGAGAACAACTCAGAATATATGGATGTTGGTCAAAACCAATAACCTTAGCTCTAGAACTTTTGTTCTGATACATGGGTCTGACTAAAAATCCTGGTATTTGCTTAACATAACTAATGCTTATGCCTGTGTTCCGGGCATTGAGCACTGAGAGCTCGTTAAGCATGAAGTTGTGCTGAAGCCCACCTTGTCATCCAGAGAAAGGAGGTCAGTGTGAGCCACTCGGTGACACAGACAAAGTTTATGGGTCACAAAACAGGAGATTTGGCCATATCATTATAAAACGCCCAACCTTCACCGTGGCAGTTTGGTAGATAAATCTGGGAAGTAAACAACTGGAGTGGGCAGGAGGTTTTCATTCTAGATTTCCTCAGAGCCCCAGGCTCCCTGGGGGACCCCAGGGGAGCAGTTCAAGGCTTCCATGCCCACTACAATCAAAGTGGCTCAGCTTCCATCTCTTCCCTACTCAAACTTCACAAAGGGTTGCTTTTTGAAACCTGGGTCTGATGCTTAAAATGGAGACAAAACAAAGACAAACATTAGACTGGATGATCTGTAAGAATGCTCTTGGCACCATGATTTCAAAATAATTTTTCTTTTCTTTTTTTTTCTTTTTTTTTAGTAGCTTGCTGAGGAAAACACATTTTTCTCTTTTTTAAAAACAGACTTGTATAAGACTACATCAACTCTTTTGTGTGTCAGAGCCATCTTACAAAATGCTAATTTAACATTTGCAGTTTAAAAATAAGTCAAGGAGAGAAGTTCCCTTTGGCCCATAAGAAGCATATATAAACTTTAGAATGATTCTATCAAACAGAAGTTTGGGTTTTCCCAGGCTGAGAGGCTTTAGGAAGAGATAGCAGCAGCAGATGAATCCCTAACACTCTTAGGATCTTTCCCTGAAGAAATGCGGTGGGGGTGGATAAGGCTGGGCTGTCTGAGCAAGCTGACAAGGATGGTGTTGGAATTTGGAATCTATATGGCCTTAAATCTCTTGCCTGGGCTCTCTCCATATTAATGAAGGGCAATTAGGAGTTCATTGCTCATTGAGAATCTCTACTCAGAACTGCTTTTCTGTCTTCTCACACAGACACCTCGTCCTGCCAGAAAGAGAGGACTGGTCTAGAGATCATTCATTCAGGAGTGAGTTGAGGCAGCCAAACTAAGCCAATATAGTCACAAAGATGCAAAGAGCTGTGACGAAGTGCATCCCATGTTACAAAGTATTCTGAGAGCTCTAAGTTGCCATAGCCAAGTACTACCAACCACATGGTTTAAAGAACAGAAGTTTATCTTCTTGTCATTTGCAGGGCAAGCAGACTTGAGATGAGACTACTCTCTTCTGATGCCTCTCCTTGTGTTGCAGACTGCCATTTCTTCCCATGTCTTCGTATGGTGCCCATGCACCAGTCTCTGCCTTGTCTCTGTCTGTTTGTCCTAATCACCCATTCTTATAAGGACAACAACCAAATTAGGTTAGGATACAGCCCACTGACCCCATTTTAACTCAATTAAGTATAGTCACACTCTGAGGTCCTGGTATTAGGGTTTTCCCATATGAATTTGTAGGAGGGCACACTTTAGCTCATAACTGTGCTAATAAAGATGGGAGATTTTTGAGCTGAACTTAATAACACTATTATTATCATTAGTTATCACAACTTGGCATGCACTTCTCTCCTCATGATTAATTTCTCGTCAGGCCATCTGAAATACCTCTCTTTACTTTTCCTGTGTTTATTTTTACTGTGTTCCTGCGCAGAACTGGCCAATTATGGCCAGAGCTGGGGCTAAGGGTGTTTCAGTGTGTCTGGATTATGAGAACATGTCTTGGGTTTGATATATTCTCCATGTACTGATTGACTCCAGGCATTTTGGTATAAGGTGTTTGATGATGAGACCATTTTGATTTTGTTTTAAGATAGGAAAACTTTTTTTAAGCTACCAAATAAACAATCATGGCTATGCAGGAATAGGATTTTAACAGCGGGACAGTATGTCACATTTGGAGTCAGGCAGGAAAGATAAAGATAGCTCGACACAATGGGGATTATGAAAAGTGCCTATTGAGCGGTTGCTGAAACCCTGTAGGGCCATAAAGGGAAACGAATGTCCATCTAAGAGGCGACCTTCTACATTCATTTGTAAGTGAAGCGCTTCCTGGGCTGACATCTACGGGGGCTCCATAAATACTGGGTGATTGATTATTAGGAAAAAGAGAAGCTGGACTTCTAACTGTCATCCCAGACTTTTGTTTTTGATATTTGAAGAATCCTGAAGTTAAACCTTCCAGCATTGTGGCAGCTTAGCTCTGGAGCAGAAAGATGATACTTCTGGCCACTCAAGAAGGGATTCAGGATGAACACAGAGTTAGTGACAAGCATGGACAGCTTGCCTGTCTGGTCCTAGGTGTCAGATGTGTGTCTATATTGATTAGACACTCCCTGGCACTCCTTCTGACTCTAAATGTTCATCAGTGAATGAGTTTGGGCAGTTCCGAGTGCTATCCCAGGGTCTTTTTGCAAGATAGAGTTGGGACCTTGTGCTTCCACAAACTTGACAATTGTGACACATAAAGATAATGATCTTTCTATGGAACACTGCAGTGACCAGATATATCATTCAGAATTCATTCGAATTATTATAACGGCAAGTGTTAAATATGAGGACTTGGGTTAATAGGCATTAGAACTGAGAAGGTGTGGGACTCGGAAGGCCGTTCATGAAAGGCCCTGCCATTGCTATTTCTAGGTTGGGCAAAGAGAAAAGGAAATGAATGGAAGTCTGGAAGGGTGTTGTAAGGACCTGTGGGAAGTCTTCTGAGGAAGCTTGCTGTCTGGGGACTGATGGGACCATCAGAATTTGGAGCAGGGGGCTCAGGTACTCAGGCGTCCACTCTTGGAAGCATGTTGTCTGGAAGGTGGCAAAAAGCTGGAAACTAGGACCCATGCTCCTGTAGGGCTGACGGGTCAGTGATAAGGAGCAACAAGTCTTTCCTTCCCCTGCCTGCCTCCAGCCTCCTTTTAAGCCCTTACCAGAGCACTCCTGGGTGGGTCCTCTATAGGAAGAGAAATGCGCATGAGGCTCTCTAACACTGGCCTCAGAGATGGGCCTGTAGGTGCGATGCCATAAAAGACTCGTTGGCACCCAAGATTGTCAGCTCAAGGTGTCTTCTGCCAATATGAGATCCAACCCCATTGTCACTCTGGGCACTGAAGGGTGCTGAGGGGGTATCTCTCACATGGCCAGCTCACCCACAGATCATTACAGGTAGGTCTATCGGACAGCAATGCTTTAGGACAGTCAGGAGGAGATGAGCTAGTATTTGGGGGAGAGATGTGAGAAGGTAATTGTCTCAGGTGCTAGAAGGTAAAACGAGTGTCCACAGATTGGAAAGGGAACACAAAGGAAGCAGGCATGGGCCCCGGAGACAGACTACCAGTGCTGAATGTCTGTTCTACCCCTTCAAGCTACCCTGACCTATGGGTTAGCTACTTAACCTTCATGGAGCTGCTGCTAGGATTAAATAAAATAATCCTTGTAAAGTGCTTATTCAAGTACTTGCTGCAGGGTGATCATTCAATAAATATTAGGCTCTATTATTGGAAAATATGTGGATACTCATTCACCGGCTCCATCCTCGAGAGGTTCCTGCAATAGCACCTGATAGCTCACTTCCTCTTCCTGGCAGGTCTGTGCCACCCAAAGCCTATATTGAATGCAATTTGATCTTGATTGGTCAACTGGTTCCTTTATCCTGCATTGCAAATCTGGAGAGGTGGGATTTCCTGTTGGTTGTTTTGCCAACATGACGTACACTTGAACTGTTTGGAAAGAGGGAACCCCAGTTTAGAAAATGTACCCACCAGACTGATCTGTAGGCAAGCCTATGGACCTTTTGTTGACTAATGTGAGAGGACCCAGTCCACTGTAGGTGGAGCTAATTCTGGGCAGATGTTTCTGGAAGGCTGAGCAGCCATGAGGAATAAGCCAGTAAGCAGCACTCCTCCATTCTGCATGACCTCTGCTTCAGTTCCTGCTTCTAGGTTCTGACCTTGAGTTCCTACACTGACTTCCCTCAGTAATAGACTACCAGCTGTAAGATGTAAACCTTTCCTTCCCAAGTTGCTTTTGGTCATGGAGTTTTATCACAGCAACAGAAATCCCAACTGAGACAGAGGAGCTGTACCATTCCTTGTTTTACTGACCAATGCAATCCAGGTCCATGTGTTGTTTTTTTTTTTTTTTCTGTCACTGAAATCTGAACAATAGTTCTTTATTATGAACAGAGATGTTAGAGCATCTAGACTCAGCTGCTTATTCCTAGTGACTGTGGGTGCTCAACCAAATATGATATTTACAAGAGTGGCTTCATGGTACACTTGGAGGAGCACCAATTGCAAAGGCTGTATGCTGTGGTTAAGGTACTTAGGGCCAAGCATTCCACTTCTGTCCATGAGCTTGTATCATATTTTTGCACTGAGCCTTCTACTATACCCATCCCTGCATGCCAGTAAGCTCCCCTTTCAGTTCTGAGATGACCTTGCTCAGAGCCATGGTTGTACCAATGGATACAGGGATGAGGCCCCATGGCCATCATACCACATTTTTCCAGAGGAGCCATCCGCAGTCTTTTGGGGGCAGTGATGGCATGGGCTGTAGTCATGGATCTTTCCACAATGCCAAAGTTATCAAGGATGACCTTGGTCAGAGGACCTAAGCAGTTAGTAGTGCAGGGAGCATTGGTGACAATCTTAAATGAGTTGTCATACTTCTTATGATTCATATCCATCACAAACATGGGACACCAGAAGAAGGTTCTGAGAAAATGATCCTTTTGCAGTTACCCTTCAAGTAATCCCCAGCCTTCTCAATGGTGGTGAAGACACCAGTAGACTCCACAACATATTTGACACCAGCATCACCCAATTTGATGTCCGCAGGATCTCACTTCTGGAAGATGGAGATGGCTTTCCCGGTGATGGCAAGTTTTCCATTCTCAGCCTTAAATGTGCTGTGGAACTCGCCATGGGTAGAATCCTACTAGAACATGTAGGCCATGTAGTTGAGGACAAAGGGGCCACAGAAGAGTTGAAGGCATTTCTGATAACTAGGCACCTCAGAAAGCCAAATAGATCTTCCTTGACCTTTATGAGAGGATAAAGCTGTCTCTGGGATGGAAAGGAGTAGAGGGCTACCTTTAAACATTTTTGTTTTAATTAAACTTACTTTTGTGTGTTGGGGGCAGTGGTGGTGGTGACAGACTGGAGCCATGGCGTACAGGCAGAAATCAGAGGACAATATGTAGGAGCCAGTTCTTTTCCTCTACCCTATGGGCCCTGAGAATTGAACCCAAGTAGTTTGGTTTGGTGGCAAGGAATTAATTAACATGTGGAAAGGGAGGTGCCTATATGACAATGATACTCCATGTTTATTTGACACCTGAATTCTCTCCAGTGTAATGCATCACTGTAGTGGCAAGTCCTAGTGCCCACCAATAAACAACCAAAACCAAAACAAAACAAAACAAAAAACAACCCAATATTGTCTTCATTCCAGGGACTAAGAGTCTTTAGAGCTTGGGATGTTAACAATTCCACTTGAAAAGGAGAGTTTCTTGCAGGAAGCACTTAGGGAACGATGGGTCAATTAATGAAGGAAGGTTTAAATTAGGAGTTCCTAGTTTGGGTTCATGTCTCAGCTGTTAAGTTGCAGGTATTAACTGATGAACCTATAAGAAAGAGAGGGTACAGCAGGTTTTCAAGGCTATGTAAGTATTAACTAGCTTTTTGAAGGAATATTTGCAGGAACTAGAAAAAAATCTATTATTTTCTTTTTAAATAAAATCCTTCTAGAAAGAAATATCTATGAATTCACTATGGCTTTGGGGACTTAGTCCCACTATTCTTTTTTTTTTTTTTTTTTTTTTTTTTTTTTTT
>JADRCD010216528.1:0-22132 GCA_019843815.1 Montemys delectorum
CTCTCCTCTCTCTTTTCCAAGTTGATCCCTTTTTCCACATTCTGGTCTCTTCCACTAACCTTAACCTATAGGTATCTATTCTATTCCCCTTTCCTAATGAGCTCTATCTGCACTCCCTAGACCCTTACACTATACCTAGTGTCTGTGGTTCTATAGATTATATCTTGGCTCTCCTCAAATTCGCTTAAGATTTAATACCACGTATAAGTAAATACATGTTGTATTTATCTTTCTGAGTTTGGGTTGCCACACTGCATATCTTTTTTTCTAGTTCCATCCATTTCCCTGCAAGTTTCCTGATGTCATTTTGTTAGTGGTTAAGTAGTGCTGTATAAAAGTGCATTTTCTTTATTCATTACTCTGTTGAGGTACATTCAAGTAGTTTCTAATTTCTGGCTATTATGAATAGAGCAGCAACAAAATTTGTTGAATAAATGTCTTAGTGGTAGAATGAAGTATCCTTAGGGTATATGCCTAAGAGTAGTACAGCTAATATTGTGTTAGATGAAGCCATCTTTCTTGAGGAATCACCAAACTGATTGAATTTTTAATGACTGTACAAGTTTGCACTCCCAGCAACAATGGATGAGTGTTCCCCTTGTTCTTCATCCTCACCAACACAGGCTGTAATGTCTATTGTTGATCTTGATCATGTTCACAGGTGTAAGATGAGGTCTCAAGGGGTTTTGATTTGCATTTCCCAAATGAGTAAAGATGTTAAATGTTTATTTATTGTCAGCCATTTGTATTTTTTCTTTTGAGAATTCTCTATACCTGTCCCTATATTTCTGTAGGCTGTTGCTTTGGATAAATAATGGTGTCTTCTTTTGTCATACAAAAGCTTTTCAGTTTCATAATGTGTCATGTAATGTTTATTTTAATGTTTACACTTTGGTGTTCAGTTCAGAAAATTATCACATGTGCCAAGGAGTTCAAGGCTATTCCCAACTTTCTCTTCTATTGGATTCTTTGTATCTGGTTTTATATTGAGGTCTTCAATCCATTTGGAATTGAGTTTTGTGCCAGGTGATAAGTATGGAGCTATTTGCCTTCTACACTAAGATATCCTGTATGACTAGCATGGCTTGTTGAAGATGCTATCTTTTTCCAATGTGTATTTTTGGCTACTTTATGAAAAAAAAATAGGTGACTGTAGGTGTGAGGAATTAGGTCTGTGTTCTTAGGTTTATCCCATAAATCAATAAGTTGGTTTTAATGCCAATACAACATGGATTTTATTATTGTAAATTTATAGTACAACTTGAAGTCAGGGATGATGACATCTCCAGAAGTTCTTTTATTAGTTAACATTATTGTACCTATTCCAGGTTTTGTTTGTTTGTTTGTTTGTTTGGTGTGAGTGTGTGTGTGTGTGTGTGTGTGTGTGTGTGTGCACGCACATATATGTGTTTCTTTACACAGCGGAAGATTGGCTTTTCAAGATCTATGAAGAATTGTGTTGGAATTCTGATGGAGATTGCATTGTATCAGTAGATAGATTTCATTTTGGTAGGATGAAGATATTTATTATGATAATTCTGTTAATCCATTAGCATGGAAATCTTTCCATCTTCTGATATCTTTTTTTTAAAGACTTGAAGTTATTGCCATACAGGTCTTTTACTTGCTTGGTTAGAGTTACCAAAAGATTTTTTAAAAAATATATTATTTGAAGCTACTGTGAAATGTACTGTTTCCTTGTTTTGTTTGTATTATTGATATTGTTGTTTGTTTTTTGTTCCCCACTCCTTGATCCATTAGTCACTTGTATATAGGATGGGTATTGATTTTTGTGAGTTAATTTCTACCTAGCTACTTTACTAAAAGTTGTTATCAGCTGTAGGAGTTTCCAAATGGTGTTTTAGTGTGTATATGTATACTATCATATCTGCAAATAAATATTCTTTTAATTCTTTCTCTCTAATTTGTATCTACTATATCTCCATTCTTTTTACTGTTCTAGCTAAGACTTCAAGTACTATATTGACTATGTGTGGTGAGACTAGACAACCTTGCCATGTTCCTGATTTTAGTGGAATTGCTTTGAATTTCTCTACATTTAAGTTGATTTACTTTGGGCTTGCTATAAACTTCTTTTATTATATCAACATGAGTTTCTTGTATTGTCCCAGTCTCTCCATGACTGTAGCCATATTTGTAGAGTTAGGTAATACTTGTTTGGTGCCACTATAGTATGTATACTAGATCTGGGCAGAAAGTGTCTAAAGATGTGTTCTGTAATGTATCAAGTCTGCGTCCTTTCTTCTTTGGGACAGATGAAAGTGTAATCTCCTGGTAGATATATGCAGGGAATGGATCCACTTACATGTAAGGATTTTCAAAATTTTAAAGTTGTAAAACAGAAGATATGAAATAAGAAAGATAGATTTCACTTCTTTAAAGAGTCCATAATATAGGCGATGGAAATCTATCAATTCAAAGTATGGGCACATCTAGAAGCTACAACTGCACTAAAATTAAAAATATGATAGGCCTACAGAAAGAATTTGGAAGCTTCATGCTAACATTTATGGTATCTCTTGAGTCTTCTTGGAACTTTTATACACATACTCTTCTACAGACATCATTTCACACAAGTTTTTTAAACCAAATTTTGCTGTAAAATTTCTGTTCTCCAAGCTTTTTGTGGGAAAACTCTATTTGGAGATGATTAGATTTGGTTGATTAATTTACTACTTGCATCACAATATAATTAGTGAACTTTTTTGTTTCTACTAACCACTAATGCATCTTACTGGGCCATAAGCCCAAGATTAACTCTTAAATCCACCTGTGCCTTCCTTCAACTGTAACATAACATAGGGAATTATGTGATTATTTTCTCCAATTTTATTTAAAATCAACATAGAAGCATTCTTCTATGTAATTACAAATGATCTAAAAAGATAGTATACAGCAGTATGTGTATGTGTGTATATGTGTGTGTACATGTGTGCATACTTGTTTATATTCATGAGTTTATTAGTTTTGATGACTATCTATGCATCTTCACCATGCCATAACAATTGGAATCATGAACTTTCTCTAAGGAAACCTCAAAGCTTGAAATGTAAAATAGTACTTAGGTTAGTCATTGTTTGGAACTATCCAATGGAACAGATAGCTGTATTTGAAAACTATTCATTTTTTTCCTTAGTCTTTTTATTCCAGGTCATCCACAGTTGAATAAAGCCACTGAAATCATAAATGACTTCTGAACACCACTTACACAGATTAGAATCCACAAAATGATCCTACACTACTAACGGCCATACTTGTGTAGATTGTTATCTCTATTCTTATCCTTGTTCAATGATGTTTGGCCAGTCATGCTGGCAAGACATCATGGGTATAGTTTCTCAAGCATTCACAAAGTTTAAGAGGCAACTAAGGAATGCTGAAAGTGGAACAATAGTCTTCCCCAGGGAAAAGCACACCAGAACCTCCATACAAGTAACATGAAGTAACGTTACACACACTGAGGTAGATGTACTTACTATTTATAAATATATATATATATATATATGCATATGTGTATATATACATATATGTGTATGTGTGTATGTGTGTGTACTCATATGTATGTGTTTGTGTGTGTGTGTTTATGTGTAATAGCTATAAATACAAAGGAGGCTTTGAATTTTGAAAAGATTAGGAGATCAAGGAGAGGTTTGTGGCAGGGATTTTAGAAAGGCTAGGGAAGAAGGGAATGTAATTATACTATGATCTCAAAAAAACAAAAAAAATATTAAACATTATTCTAGACATTGTCATTTATAAGCACTCAAGGCTGCCAATTTTTGTGACACCTAGTTTGGTGATTTCAAGAAGTATTTGCATATGGTCGATAATAAATTTTATTGTTTAGCATAATTTTAAAGTCATGCAAGAATGGAACATAAAGAGGGAAGTGACATTTGCAATTTAACTTCTACATTACATATGCATGGACTTCTTAGTACTTAATATTCCTCACTATAGGTGTAACATTAGCTATAAGTGGTCAACGAAAAGTGATAGGTAGCAGCCACTCATTTACCACAGCTTATAACAGAAGTCAAGATCCTGCCCACTCAGTGATAATAACCTATACTAGAATCCATTGTTTATAATGGCCTTTCTATGGGTTTGAGCGAATTTATCATGAATTACACAGGTCAATCATACACTCTGAGATAGTCCATATTCTGTCTTTCACCCCTCTCTGCTCTTCCTCCTGGAACAATTATATTTTACACTGTATATACTTTTGCCTTCTGTTCTGAATGTTTTGCAACTTCCGAATGGTTTCTGCCACATGGTTACATTCATCTTAAACTTCTTTCATGCTTTTTAAAAACTTGATAGTGATCAAAGGGGTAGGGCCCCTTGTGGGTGGTGCCATCCCTAGGCTGGAAGTCTTGGGTTCTATAAGAGAGCAGGCTGAACAAGCCAGGGAAATCAAGCCAGCAAGGAACATCCCTCCATGGCCTCTGCATCAGCTCCTGCTTCCTGACCTGCTTGAGTTCCAGTCCTGACTTCCCTCTGGTGATAAACAGCAATGTGGAAGTAAGCCAAATAAACCCTTTCCTCCCCAACTTGCTTCATGGTCATGATGTTTGTGCAGGAATAGAAATCCTGACTAAGACACCTGTCAAGACTATTTATTGGGGGAAAGTTCCTACCATGTGTTCAGACTGCACTGGTTTTATTCTCTAGGAAAATGTTGCATTTTTCCATTTTGGTTTCTGTGTTTCCCTGGTCCTCTGCTCATAGTATATACATTCCTTCGGGGCCATGTTTGTCTCCTTTATGAGTTCTCTTCTAATAAAGCTAAGATGTCCCCCAAAGTAATTTCCACTGGGTTCTAATGTGCTGAAAAGCCTTCTATCATCTTCTTGGTCTATTTGGTTTATACCAAGATAACACTTGAAATTGATCTTGTACACAAATTAATTTTAATTTTTAATTAAATATTTTTATATTATCTTTTTTATGGGTGTGTGTCCTAGTCTACATCTATATTGCTGTGATAAGACACTAGCCAGCACCGACATTTGGAGGACACAATTTATTTAGCTTACATCATCAAGTGAAATGAAGGCAGTAATGAAGACCAAAGAGTATGATCCTCTGGCTCACTCAGTGACTTTCCTTCTACAAGCCGGACAACCTTCTTGAAATGGTACCAACAACATGGGCTGGCCCTTCAATACCAAGTAGTAATTACAAAATTTCCTACAGATATGGCTACAGGTCAACCCAATGGAGGCAATTTCTCAATTTCTCTTCCCAAAAGTGTCAAGTTGATAACTGTAGCTACTTATATGAACTATCTTTCCTTTGCATTTCCTAATACTACATATTTTTCATATTTATGTTGACTACTTATTTACAATTATATTATTTTGTGAAGTAGCCATTTCTTTTGCTTGTTTTTATGTGCAGTTATATGGATTTTTTTTGTCTGTTTGTAGACATGTTTATATATTTGTAATATAAATTATCACATACATATATCTATAAAGAGACCAACAAGGTGATTTTTATCTGTGACTTTTAATTTTCATTTTATGACTAGTGATTTTGCTGAAATCCAATTTATCATTTTTAATGTTTAATAATTTTTATTCTCTTTAAGACTCTTTGTCTGCTAGAGAGATGGCTCAGCAGTTAAAAGCACTGTGACTTATCTAGAGAACTACAGTTCAGTACTCAACATCCACATGGAGTGTTATGCATGTTTATAATATATATATACATATGTGTGTGTATATTCATATATATATATATATATATATAAATCTTCTATAACTTTAACTCAGGATTTGAGTATATGACACACTCTTCTGGCCTCCATTGCCACCAACACACATTTAGAATTCACTCATATAGCTCAGATAGGCACACATATGCCTAACTAAAAACAATAAAAATAAATATTTTTAATCTTTAAAAATCATATCTTTCTCTGAGTTTACAAAAATGTGATCCTGTAATTTTTTTCTAGAAGCATTATATATTTATTTTTTACACTAATGTCTGTGATCTATCTGAAATTTATTTGAAGTACACTGTAGATTTGGGAATAA
Organism: Montemys delectorum; assembly: GCA_019843815.1. NCBI lineage: Eukaryota > Metazoa > Chordata > Mammalia > Rodentia > Muridae > Montemys > Montemys delectorum. The sequence continues at coordinate 6,072 of JADRCD010216528.1, forward strand.
ACCAAGTTGAGTTTGTAAAAAAAAAAAAACAACAACAAAAAAAAAACAAAAAAAAAAACAAAAAAAAAACTTGATAGCTCATTTTATCTATTGTTAATAATATTTTGTTGCCTTGACTTTGATACTTTATCCATTTGTATTGCATTCCTTGTAGATACAGAAATAGTGGGACATTTAGATGAATAAGAAGAAATAAATATAAACGTATTAAAGAGGAAGGAGTATTTCAGGGGAAGAGGGCCACAGTATTAAGGGCATTGATAGGTCCCATAGCAAACTTCATATTAGTCAACCTGGAGATTCTCTAATGCTCTGCAGTCCAGACTCTATAAACCCTGTATATTTGATTTTACCCTTTATTAGTTCATAACATTACATTCTATTGTCCTTTCTTGAGATATCCTCATATTTGAGTGGTAGCACACATATACAAAACAAAAAATCTGACAAGCACATATAAGCAAGAAAACATGCAACAATTGTCATTTGCAGTCTGGGTTATTTCAGATTTTTTTATTCATCAATCTAGCTGCAAATTATAAATTTTATGAATGATTCTATAAAGCTGGGAGGTTGATTAATATGAAGTTTGCTATGGGACCTATCAATGCCCTTAATACTGTGGCCCTCTTGCCCTGAAATACTCCTCTTTAGTACATTTATATTTATTTCTTCTTATTCATCTTAAAGTCAACTTAAAGACTCAATTTATTTTTCTGATCATTAACATTTATGGTAACAGCACAAACCCTGGTATTACTTTCCTATGGTATTATTTGCATTAATGAACACTCTGTCACCAAGATTTCCCTGTGGATTCCATCAGCCTCCTGTCCTTGTGATGTCCATGGAAAGAATTGAGAGAAATCACACTTCTCTTGAAGAACATTGTCCTGTTCATGTAATTGACAGACCTATTTGCTCTTGGTCTTTATCAGAATACTAATGATATTATAATCTATTAGATAGTTCTAAATGTCTCCACACAGAGCCACGTATATGACCCAGATCTCCTTATTTTTCTAGTAATCCTAGTCTTTTAGTTATAATTTCAGGCATTACAGGTTATTAATTAAAAAGGTTGAATCTATCGCCAGTGACATTTTAGACTGCTATATATATACCTAGCAATCTAACATCTCCAAATATGTATATAATATTTGGGATCTTAAAAAACCTCCTACAAAAGTTGTACAAGATCTAAGTCATGATGTTGGGGCAAAATCATTTTCTATCAGTAATAATAGTCACACACTATGCATCATGGAGAGGTAACCTTGGGCAGTAGTCACTAACAAAAGGGAGAAAAACTAGTAAAGTAATACCCAGATTTCTATAAACAAAGATATTGACACCTCTTCGTAGAAGAAGAACTAAGAGGAGTCCCTCCCAGAACTTCTCCCCATGTTCTTCATTACAAACTGTTACTCACGTAAGACTAAAGCATGGACCAAGTAGAAAGCTAACTGAAGCCGTAGCTAGGACCAAGTAGAAAGCTAACTGAAGCCGTAGCTAGGACCAAGTAGAAAGCTAACTGAAGCCGTAGCTAGGACCAAGTAGAAAGCTAACTGAAGCCGTAGCTAGCTGATGTAGTTTGCATAGCTGTGAGTGCGATGTATTGGTAAGGCAGATATCTGGCACTCAAGCACACTTCCCTAATAACTTCCGCATATACGTTCTGAAAGTTCAAAAGCTCATTGGCTCACCAAGTGGTAGTTGGGAAAAATGGCTTCCTTATAAAGATATCTTAAGATTTAAAAAAAAGTCCAAAATATATTATGTGAAAATTAATAAAAATATTAATAAAAATACCTTAGGTCTATTACAAAATGTTACAAGAAAATCATTCCAAAGCTAAGTCCTATTGCTTCCTTTCATTCTTTTTTTGTTTTGTTTTGTTTTTCAAGACAGGGTTTCTCTGTGTGGCCCTGGCTGTCCTAGAACTCACTCTGTAGACCAGGCTGGCCTTGAACTCAGAAATCTGCCTGCCTCTGCCTCCCAAGTGCTGGGATTAAAGGCGTGTGCCACCACTGCTCGGCTTTTTCTTTCTTTCTTTCTTTCTTTCTTTCTTTCTTTCTTTCTTTCTTTCTTTCTTTCTTTTTTTTAATTTATTTATTTTTTACACTCCATATTCCATTCCCCATCCCCCGCAATTCACCCTTCCACTGCTCCATATCCTACACCTCCTCCCCAAATTCCTGTTTCCATGTGGATGCCACCACCCCCACTACCTACCTGACCTCTAAACTCCTTTAGGTCTCCAGTCTCTTGAGGGTTAGATGCATCACCTCTGAATGAACACAGACCCGGAAGTCCTCTACTGTATGTTTATTAGGGGCCTCATATCAGTTGGTGTATGCTATCTGTTTGGTGGTCCAGTGTTTGGGAGATCTCGGGGGTCCAGATTAATTGAGAATGCTGGACCTCCTACAGGATCGCCCTTCTCAGCTTCTTTCAGCCTTCACTAACTTAACAACAGGGGTCAGCTGCTTCTGTTCATTGGTTGGCAAATATCTGCATCTGACTCTTTCTGCTGCTTGTTGGGACTTTTGGAGGGTGGTCTTGATAGTTTCCTTTTTGTGAGTGTTCCATAGCCTCAGTAATAGTGTCAGGCCTTGGGACCTCCCCTTGAGCTGGATCCCACTTTGGGCCTGTCGTTGGACCTTCTTTTCCCCAATCTCCTCTCCATTTCCATCCCTGTAATTTTTTTAGACAGGAACAATTATGGGTCAGAGATGTGGCTGTGAGATGGCAACTCCATCCCTCACTTGATGCCCTGTCTTCCTGCTGGATGTGGGCTCTATAAGTTCCCTTTCCCTACTGTTGGGCATTTCATCCAAGGTCCCTCCCTTTGATTCCTGAATTTGTGATAGCCAGGAGCTAGAAACAACCTAGATGTCCCATGACAGAAGAATGGATACAGAAAATGTGGCTCATTTACACAATGGAATACTACTCAGCTATTAAGAATGAGGACATTCTGAATTTTGCAGGCAAATAGATGGAACTAGAAAATACCATCCTGAGTGAGGTAACCCAGATTCAAAAGGATGTGCATGGTATATACTCACTAGTAAGTGGATATTAGGGGAAAAAAGTACAGATTACCCAAAATACAGTCCACAGAACTCAAAAAGGTCAACAAGCTGAAGGGCCCAAGTGAGGATGCATCAGTCCCACTTGGGAGAGAGAAGAATGCAATCACAAGTTGGGAGGGAGGGAGGGAAGGACCTGAGAAGGAAAGTGGACAGGGCAGGAGGGAGTGCAGGGGAGAGGGGAACCTGATCTGGTATTGGGTGAGGGAAAAGGACTGAATCCCTGAGGGCCAGCAGAAAGAATGGAAACAGGCAACCTCAGGAAATAGGAGGTTGGGGGGAACCTCCAGAATGCTTTTTTTCTTACTATCTATATGTTCCTTATCCCTCTTCCTATCCCTCCCTCTTTCTCTTGATGTTTAAATACTCCAAGGCCACTGAGCCTCGATTTCTTCTTAAAGCATCATCTTCGATAAAGGTTAAGTTGAAGGGAACCCTGAACAATATGTTTACCTACTGAGTTACATATAGTCCCAAAGTGCATAATCCTTTTTTCAGTATGAACCAGTAAATTTAGAATATAAATGTGCCTCCATCCATCCTTTCTAGTGTTTACCACTGTTTTTAATTTCAAATTCTACTTGCTCATTGCTTAGATAGAAAAAAAGAAACTAACTTTATTACATTAATCCTTTATCTTAACACCTTATTAGAACTGCCTGTTAGTTTAAGAAAGACTGTTGTTGTTGACTCAGAGTTTCTCAAAAGATGAGAAATTTCTCATATTCTCTACAAAGAAACTCACATTTCTTCCTTCATTTTTTACAACATAATATTTTTATTGATTATTTGGGAATTTCACATCATGTATCCCAATTACATTCAATTTCCAGCCCTCTCATGTCTGCCCCAAAGCCTTGTGATCACTGTCCCCATTGGGAAAAAAAAAAGTCCAATCAGTTTTGGACATACCCTCACTAGCACATGGTCAAACTCCCTTTAAGGAAAACTGAATTCTTTTCCACCTTCAACCCCAAGATCTTCCTTTCCTTACCTCATATCAGGGAGAATTTCTAGTACAAGGTTGAAAAGAAGGGGTCAGAGTAGACACAATGGCCTTTTTCTTAGTATTAGTAAAAAGATTTTGGTTGCTAATCATGAATTTAATTTAGCTGTAGTTTTTGTTTTTAATAGAATTTTTTCATGTTGAAGATATTTCCAGTTTATGACACTATTTTAATCATTAGTTGATATTTTATTTCTTTAACATGTTTTCTTCTCCTATCCATTGTACCATATGGAGTTTATCGAGTATAGATGTGATATATAAAATGTATTGGTTTTAAATGTCGAATCAGCTTTAAATTAGTCATACCTTGTGGTTTATAATTTTTTTATTCTACATTTTAAGGGGGGGGGGAATACTCTGATTTCTGTAGAGATCAGGCTGTGTCCTGCTGGAAGTTACTTAATGTTATGTGGAATAGTTAGTGGCATCTGCTCTGTAACTTGCCTAGGTGACTTCACTTTACAGAGCAGCAGCTGACTCTACTTTAAGTTCAAATGCAAGTGAAGAATGACTTAATTATGCAGCACAGAATAAAACAGAGCTTGCTTATTTTATAAGTAAAAGGTTTACCACCAATAACTTTATCACAGCAGGTTGGTTTCATCCAGACATAGGGGTTTATTGAAATGATATCAGGAAATCAGGATAGAGAACAAACCATTGTAAGAAGCCGCAGTGAGTGGTGATAGCCAGCAGATGGCGTTGACATCTGGTGCTCTCCCAAGTTTACAGATAAACTGTGCATGTGCCTAGGGACAGAGACCGCAAAGTCACGAGCCATCCCGGGTGTATTGTGCTCCTGAGCAAACAGCCAATCAGAGATGAGCATGCCGCTCCAGGGCATATATAAACAGTGCTTTTGGGGTGTGGGGGGTCGCCCTCTGGAAGATGTAATAAAGAATGGCTGCAGAAGGATCTTGTGTGTCTGTCCGTGATTTCCTGCTGGCAGGAAACCTGTGCGTACGACAAACCATCACCACTGTATACAGCACTCAGACCTATATACCATAAGAAGACATCTAACACCTAGATAAAAGGACATCTAACAGCAATAGCCTCATATTCGCCTGTCATATGAACACCCAGTGCAGGAATCAAGTGTCTGACAAGCAGCATATTCATGAGTATCCCTAAAACTTCAGCCTGTTGGTTCCCATTAGTTGGCATAATCAAATCAAATTGTGGTCTACACTGTCAGCCAATCCATGCATACTTCCCTCTATGTACTCAATCTGGACCTATATTGTACCTTGCCTTACAGATCCAAGGATGACCCACGGGTAGGTAAATTTTGTGGCTTGACTCTGGATGCCTTCGAAAGCTACTGAACTCTTTATATCTAAATACCAGAAGTGACTCTAGATCCATAGAAGAATGCTATACCTTTTGTTCTAGTAGGACCTATATTACTGAAATGCTTTAAGTTTCTCTCCATTTAATTTGATGTTGGCTGTTGGCTTGCTGTATATTGCCTTTCTTGTGTCAAAGGCTCCTTTGTATCCCTGCTCTCTCCAAGACTTTTATCATGAAGTGCTGTAGGTTTTTTCAAAAACTTTTTCAGCATCTAGTGAAATGATTATGTGGATTTTTCTTTCATTATGTTTATATGATGGATTATGTTCGTGAATTTTCATATGTTGAACGATCCCTGCAACCCTGGAATGAAGCCTACTTGATCATGGTGGATGATGTCTTTGATGTTGTACTGGCTAGCTTTGTGTGTCAACTTGATACAAGCTGCAGTTATCACAGAGAAAGGAGCCTCCCTTGAGGAAATGCCTCTAAGATATCCAGCTGTAAGGCATTTTCTCAATTAGTGATAAAGTTGGGAAGGGACCAGCCCATTGTGGGCTGATAGCCCTGTGTTCTGTAAAAAAGCAAGTTGAGAAAGCCAGGGGAAGTAAGCCAGTAGGTAACACCCCTCCATGGCCTCTCCTTCAGCTCCTGCCTCCAAGTTTTTGCCCTAGGTGAGTTCCAGTCCTGACTTCCTTTGGTGATGAACAGCAATGTAGAAGTGTAAATTGAATCAATCCTTTCCTCCTGAACTTGCTCCTTGGTCATGATGTTTTGTGCAGGAACAGAAACCCTAAGACAGAAATTGGTACCAGGAACTTGGGTATTGCTGTGATAGGGTTTTGTATTGCAGACATTAAAACAGAAAGCTGTAACATTGAGGTTGCCTTGGAGACCCCAAGATGTTCAAGATGCCAGGGCCAGGGCCATAGGATATCTGCTGAGGAGTGCTGCTAACAGGAGTGGAACTAGTTTTGTTGTAGTTAATATAGATGAAAAAAAGGAGTTGGAGATCTGAAGACCACTTCGCATCAGAGATGCAGAGTTTGGAGTTTGCTCAGCTGACTTCTTATCTTGATTTGAGGATTACAGTTAAGTGACTGATGGATCTCAAAAGAGATTTTGAACTTTGGACTTTTAACATTTTTATGACTCCTATAGACTATGGGAAGTTTGAAAGTTGGAGTAAATGTACTTTTTTTAAATTATTATTCTATGGCTGGGTATGTCCCCCATAGACTCATGGACTCATGTGCTTGAAGAAGCCTATGGTGACCAGAGAGTGGAATGTGATGGTTTGTATATGCTTGGTCCAGGGAGTGACACTATTTAGGAGGTGTGGTACTGTTGGTATAAGTTGTGTCACTGTGGGTGTGGGCTTTAAGATCTTCTTAGCTACCTAGAAGCCATTCCTTCACTAGCAGCCTTCAGATGAATATGTAAAACCCTCAGCTAGACCTTTACTATGCCTGTCTAGATGCTTCCATGCTCCCACCTTGATGATAATGAACTGAACCTCTGAACCTGTAAGCCACTACCAAATTTATGTTGTCATTTATTAAGACTTGCCTTGGTCATGGTATCTGTTCCCAACAGTAAAACCCTAATGAAGACAGATGTGTTCTTGGATTTAATTTCTGAGTATTTTATTGAATATTTTGCATCAATGTTCATAAGAGAAATTGGTCTGATATTCGCTTTCTTTGTTGAGTTTTTGTGTGCCCTCATAGAATGAGCTTGGCAATGTTCATTCTGTATATTTTGTGGACTAGTTTGAACACTACTGACATTAAGTCTTCTTTGAAAATCTTGTAGAACTCTGCAGTAAATACATCTGGCCTACAACTTCTGTTTGTTGGAAGACTTTTAATGAGTGCTTCTATTTCCTTGGTTATTATAGGGCTATTTAGATAGTTTATCTGATTGATCTTAATTTAGCTTTGGTAATTGGTATCTGTCTAAAAAAAATCACATATTTCTTTTAGATTTTCCAATTTTGTGGAGTAGAGGCTTTTGAAGAACAATCTAATGATTCTTTGAATTTCTTTAGTGTTCATTGTTATGTCTCCCTTTTCATTTCTGATTTTGTTAATTTGGGTACTGTCTCTCTGTATTTTAGTTAGCTTGGCTAAATGTTTTTCTATCTTGCTGATTTTCTCAAAGAGCCAGCTCTTGATTTTGTTGATTCTTTGTATTGTCTTCTTTGTTTCTAATTGATTGATTTCAGCTCTGAGTTTGATTATTTCTTGTCTTCAGTTTCTCCTGGATAGTTTTACATTTTTTCCCTCTAGAGCCTTCAGATGTACTTTTAATTCGTTAGTATAAGAACTCTCCAATTTCCTTATGAGGGCACTTAGGACTGTGAACTTTTCTTTTAGCACCACTTTCATAATGTTCCATAAGTTTGCATAAGCTGTGCCCTCATTTTTGTTGAATTCTAGAAAGGCTTTAATTTTTTTTTTTAACTTTTCTTTCCCTGACCAAGTGATCACTGGGAATTGAGTACATAGTTGTTTAGTTTCCAGAAATATGTAGACTTTCTGTTGTTTCTGTTGTTGTTGAAGTCCAGCTTTACTATATGGTGATCTGATAAGATGCATAGAATTATTTCAATCTTCTTTTATCTGTTGAGGCTTGGTTTGTGACCAATTATATGGCCAATTTTGGAGAAGGTTCTGAGAAGTTATATTCTTTTGTGTTTGAGTGAAATGTTCTATAGATATCTGTAAGGTCCATTTGAATCACAACCTCTGTTTGTTTCATTATTTCTCTCTTTAGTTTTTGTCTTGATGACCATTGGTGAGAATGGAATGTTGAGGTCTCCCACTATTAATGTGTAAGGTATATTGTGGGATTTAAGTTTTAGTAATGTTTCTTTTATGAGTGTGGATGCTTTTAAATTTGAGGCATAGATATTCAGAACTGAGATGTACTCTGCATTTTTTTCCTTTGATGAGTATAAAGTATACTTCCCTATCTCCTTTGATTGCTTTTGGTCCAAAGCCTGTTTTATTAAATATTACAATCTCTACTCCAGCTTGCTTCTTGGGTCCATTTGATTGGAAAACCTTTTTCCAGCCTATTATACTGAGATAATTACTATCTTTGTTGCTGAGATGTGTTTCTTGTATATTGGAGAATGATGGATTCTATTTATGCATCCATTCTGTTAGGCTATGTCTTTTTACTGGAGAATTGAGTCAATTGTTGTTGAGAGATATTAATTATCAATGATTATTATTTCCTGTTATTTTGATGTTGTGGGTGGTTGAGTGTGTGTATGTGTATGTGTGTTCTATTGGTTTTAATGGTGTGCAATTATTTATTTCTTGTGTAGTTAGCCTCATTGGGTTAGAGTTTTCCTTCTAGTATCCTTTGTAGGTTAGTAGTAATATATTGTCATGGAATATCTTGGCTTCTCCCATCTATGGTGATTGAAAACTTTGCTGGGTATAATAGTCTGGGCTGACATCAGTGTGTTTTCTTGGGGTCTGAAAGGCCTCTGCCCGGGCCTTTCTGGCTTTTAGAGTTTTAGTTGAGAAGTTGGGTATAATTTTGATAGGTCAGCCTTTTTATGTTACTTAATGTTTTCTTCTTGCTACTTTTCAGATTATTTCTTTGTTCTGTATATTTAATGTTTTGCTTAATATGTGACAGGAGGATTTTCTATTCTTGTCCAATCTGTTTGGAATTCTGTAAGCTTCTCATACCTTTATGTTGTACCATTGTCTGCTCGATGCTATGGCCTGGGTCGCTCTCTCTGCAGCTGAGGCCTGTGGTGGGACGAGTTAGTCAGAAAGGAGGCAATGTATAGATGAGATATTTTATTATAGGAAAGAGAAAATAGGCTGGTCAAGTATAGATAAGGAAAGGAGAGGAAGGAGAGGAGAAGAGAAGGAGAGAGAGAGAGAGAAAGGAAAGAAAAGAAAGCAAGAAGGCAAGAGAAGGGAACAAAAAGCAAGAAAAGAGAGGAAGAAGGCAAGAGAGCAAGAGCAAGAGAGGAAGAAAAGAAACAAGAGAGGAAAGGGGGCAAGAGAAAGAGAGAGAGAGGAAAAGAAACAAGAGGGACAAATAATATTAGAGAGAGGAGGGTGCAAATCACCCCTTAGATTGTATGGGGCATGACATGCCTGGCTATGGTCAGATGAATGGGGGTAGAGTCCAGCTAGAATGCTGTGAGGTTGGGGCATTGTCTGCCTGATAGAGCACACATCTCCTGGGGGGTGGGGCGGCTGTGATGGATTGTGACTGAAACAGGAGCCAAAGACTCAGGAGTTATAGCCAAGCTCGTTCTGCACCCTGCAAGGAGAAAACTGGCCACTGAGGCTCCAGGGCTGTAGGCCAATTACTCGACTAAGCCTAAGTTGCCTGAACAGACGACTGCCCCTCACTGCCCCACAATGCCCCACACCTTTATAAGCCTCTCTTTCTTTAGGTAAGGGAAATTTTCTTCTATGACTTTGTTTAAGATGTTTTCTGGTCCTTTGACCTGGGAACCCTCTCTTTCTTCTATTCCTATTATCCTTAAGTTTGGTCTTTTCATAGAGCCACAAATTTCTTTGATGTTTTGTGCTATTAATATTTTCAATTTTGCATTTTCTTTAACTGATATATTGATTTCTTTTATAGTACATTCTACACATGATATTCTCTCTTCTACCTCTTGTATTCTGTTTGTTATACATACATCTGTAGTTCCTGTTCTCTTTTCTAGGTTTCCCATCTCCAGGATTGCCTCAATTTATATTGTCCTTATTGCTCCTATTTCCCCTTTCAGGTCTTTGAAAATTTATGCATATCTTTCACCTACTTGATTGTATTTTTCTGTATTTCCTTAATGGGGTTATTTGTGTCCTCTCTAAAAGCCTCTATCATTTCTATAGAATTGGATTTAAGATATTTTTCTTGTGCTTCACTTTCATTAGTATATCCAATGTTAGTTGTAACAGAATAGTTAGGATACAATGTCCTTTAGGCATCTGTTTTTCCCTGGTGTTGTCTACATGATTCTGATGGTAGCAGGACTTCTAGGGAAGGTGGATAGAGTTGTGGGCCAGACAATGGAAGTCAGGCTACCTGAATCTGCTGCTGGCTGTAACTCAGGCAGATTCCACTATGCACACTGTGTCTCAGTTGTACCCAAGTGGGACAGTGTGTGGATCTGACTGGGATGGGATTGGTGGAACAGGGTTCCAAGCTGATTAGTCTTGGGGGCCTCCACAGGGCAGGAGAATACTCTTGGGGTCCATCAAGGGTCCTCCAGACTAAAGAGCAAGCCCAGAGCTAGACAATGAGGCTCAGGGGACTGTGCACAACTCATCTCTGCAAGCTATATCCCACCTGGACCAGCTAGGATCATAGACATATCCAACTAGAATGAGATTAGTCAGGGCAGGGTTCCAAACTGGTAGTTTTGGTGGCCCTGAAGATTTTCATGGGTAAACAGAATGCTCTTGGGGTCCCTCAAGGCTCCTCTTGACCAAAATGCAAGCTCAGAGCTAGACAATGAGACTCAGGGGACAACATACAAATCCCCTTATTGTTGTTTTAATATCATTGTCCTTTAAATTCATTCTGGGGCTTCCATAATTTACCCATATTGAATCCTTTGTTTTGTTTTTTTTTATTTCTTTACATATGCATGGGCACTTTGTGTTGCCAACCTCACACTATATACCACCTTGCTCCAACAGCTCAATCTATACACAGTTGTTCATATTCATAGGTTAAGCCTCAAGACACAACGATTTCTCAAATGTGAAGGGTTTTAAACTTGAAAACATCTCGAAATCATCAAAGTTATTTTAGTATAATGTTTTTAAATAATAAGAAAGGAAATGATGATTTAAAGTAATTTTTGATGAGAAAAATCTCAAGAAGACAATAATATCCATCTAAAGTGAATATACAAAGGGCTTGTTATTTATCTTAGAATATTTATAAACACACTAATATAGAAAACCTCAAATAGGGAAAATATATGCATTTAGTGTTTAAGTAGATATTAAGCTCAGAAAATTCATTATTTGTCCCATCAGTTATTGGGTGATTTTAGCTTCTTAAAAAAATTCTAGGAAGAGAATTCATTTGGTGTAAAGTGTTCTCAGAATTCAGAATTGCACAGGTGACCTCTTGGGTTCATGTTCTTGAACAAAGTGTCATCATGGTCTGGAATACTAAGTGCCTCTGTTAATGCTTTTCATCTCTGCCTTAATGTGATTTGGGCGCATCCTGTTTATAGTTGAATAAGAAATGTGTCACTCACTATTGAATTTGTCAACTTGCAAATGCTGCCGAGTGCTATTCTATCTCAGGTGAAAACAATTCTCAGCACAAAGTGGCAGGGTGTCCTTCTGTAACCATGGAGACACCATGAATTTGGGACTTTTACTGGTATGATCCAGATCAGTAGAAAATAACTCTGTCAAAATCAGAAAAAGCGCAGTTCAGCCTTCATAGAGGGAAGTAAAAGCTAATACAAGCTTGAGGTACTATAGATCACCCAGGTAATTTAAATTTACACATAGTGGCTCAGAGTCAGTGGTTTAGGTCAACTCTACAACACAAAAATGATTATATATATTATTATAAACACACACACACACACACACACACACACACACACACACACACACACATTCTGAGTACAAATACTCATACCTGCAACAGTAAATAGCACTGTGGGTAATGAGAAAGAAGGCTATCACAAAATGTAAGCCAGCCTAGACTACATAGTGAACTGACAAAATAAAACCCCATCACTAGTATTTTCAAGTCAGTTTGAGATATTTCTTCTCATTCTGTGATTTGCCTGTCCTTTCAATATTCTTTCATTCATTATTATAATTTATTTAAAAACACTTTATAAACAAATTCCATTCTTTATATGTCAGTCCATGATTCTACCTCTAAAGACATGTTCCCTTCTCCAGGTCCCATTCTCTTAGTAGTTAGCATTATCTCTGCAGAAAGTGTTATTTACCAGATGTCTACACTCAGACATGGCATTTTGCAACACTTAATTAAATTTGAATTTCCGGTAAACATAATATTTTGAAAGTTAGGTATGTGATAAATATTATAGAGCACATAATATGTTACAGTTACCCAGGTAATAGTATAAAATATCAATATATTTTTCTAGGAGATACACTAAAATTATGCATTGTTAATATAAATTAATATGTAACAGTTGCCTTTCATTTTTATTTACTACACTTGACAACTATCCTGAGAGTCTAGATCTCTGAGAATAAAAATCATACTTCTCACATTTTTCTATGAAGCTTCAAACAGGCCATATTTGGTAGCTGTGTGACAGTTCTCTCAGGCTGTTCCCTCTTCAATTCTATCATTATAATTTCTTTCTTTGCCTAGAAACTTCCTAAACCACCCTACTTCATGTCCTAAGTCATTTTCCCCAAGCATTCCTGATTTCCCTTGTTCTAGTCTTCGTCTTCAATGTAACTTAACTCTTATTTGTTAACATGTTTGCTAGATTTACTACTTCTTGTCTATCTTTTCTTAGAGTTAGCATCTTTATAAACATATTAGGCTTTGTAAACTATTATGAACTAAGAAAACAGTATTTAGCACACAAAATCATTTAATAAATATTTGTTAAATGAATGGATAATAATGTAGGTAACAAAGGTATAAGCTGACAGATGTAAAAGCAATGTCTATGTAATGAGGAAATGGCATGATGTGAGTAATTGTGGATCAAAACGAAAAACTAATATATTTTATTGTGTAGCCAACCCATAGCGTTATTTATGAGAAAGAGAAATGCCCTTATGCTAGAAACAAACACAGGGCATATTTCGTCATTGCATGTGAGACGTATCAGTCCAGGTGCTATTACTGCTCATATGTATCCTTTTGCTAGGGTTTCTTTCTTTCTTTTCTGTTGACTGTTTATATCATTAAGATAGCAAAAGTGTTCAAATGAAGAAGAGAGAACCATAGACTTGTTTGACATTTCCACTGTGATCTGTTTACAAGGGTCAATGTTTCAATGTTATTTATCTGGATCTGTGTTGTAGATCAGGCTCTTCTGTATATTGTGTCATTCAATATCCCAATCTATGTTCAAGTATATCTGTGCAAGTGAAATACAATCTCATGAATGTCCTAGATTCAAGGCTTCATTCTCATAGATTAGACAAGGTTCTTTTATAAGCTTTCTAAAGAAATTAATGTTTTCATACTAGTGTTAGGGTAGGGAGTGAAATGGAGTAGAAATTGTTCTAACTTTTATGGTATAAGTGTACATTTTTCCCTTAGACAAACAATAGTTTGTACATTTATAGAAGGCAAAAATTGAAACATTAAAATACTACTGACAGATCCTACATGAGCTCCTTTACCACTATCATATGCCAGAATACAGTCTAAAGTCATAGGTACGTATTCTTATGGGTCTACACAACAGGCTAATGGAACAAAGAAAGACAGTGGAAGAATCTCCTATGATTTTTCAACTTGCTGTGAAGCCACTGCTTTATTCTTAGCCAAAATAGAAATGTAATATAAGCAAGTATTCTGTGCAATGCAAAAGTAGAGCAAGGGTCAAAGATGTATCAGATGAGTCAATAACAAAATTTAATAGGAAGAACATGTGCTGGCTGAACCTTCGTGAGAAAGACATTGTAGACCAGCTTGATAAATAAAGGTGAAGAACAATAACTTTAAAATATAATAAACCGTACTAAATTTATTTTTGTTTCCAAGCCATGTTTCATAGGTCTATAAAGTTTAAGTTATGCTGACTGTAATTTATTTTCTTATTAAAATGCCCATAATGTACAAATTGGATAGAGAAAAGGAGAGTAAGTTATGGGGGAGTTTTAAATAATAGAGAAGCATGATATAGTAGTTAACTTTCCATCATTATAATGAAAGATATGAAACAATTAATTTAGGCAGAAAAACATTTTTTTTTGGATTATGCTTCTAGAGGCTACTATTTAAGATATGTCTGTGCTTTGGAACTCTGATATATGAGGTACATAATTGTACAGTGTCTGGCAGATCAAAGCACACATCTCATGAACCTGTAAATAAAGAAAGTATATGAGTGAGGAAGTAATCATTTAGCTCCTTTTGCGAACATTTTCTCAGTTCCTTAAAGACCTCTCACTAAGTCCTGCCTTTCAAACATTGCATCCTTCTGGGGAACAAACCTACAAACCCTGTACTATTAAAAATGACAAACTTCTAAGCCATTGTACGTGGTATTTAAATTGCATTTGTCTGTTGATCTATCATCTACTATCTGTCTATCTGTCTATCTATCTATCTATCTATCTATCTATCATCTGTCTATCTATTATTTATTTGTCTTCCTATACAACCTTTATATATCTACCATATGTCTTTCACAAATATATCTGTATTTCGCAATTTTCCTCCTCTTCAAGTAGAGTACCTGTTCTGTTTCATCCACAAAAAAATGGACACAACAATTTGTTATTGTGGCATGGAATGTTTCTGTATTGCCAGTACATAGGAACCAATTTTAAATATGTATAAATCATTGGTTGCTTTATAGGAAAGAAATACAAGTCATGATCTGAACTGAGTCAGCTTTGCTTCCTATATAGCACAGTCTGGTCACATTGGCTGTCTTTACAACCAAAAATCTAACTAGTGGAAGATATCCAGGTTTAAACATCATTAAAAGTTATAAGGAAATAGTTTAAAGTAAATAAAAAACAGCAACCAGCAGAAAGGTGTTCCAGTTAAATCTCAAAAATAAAGATAAAGTTTGTAAATTAGAGGAAGCCTTGTATATTATAAAGAGAAATGGGGAAAACATAAAAGTCATTTTAATATGAAGTGTCAATTACTTAATTTGTAAAGAATAACTATTTCTTGTTCTCTACACAGAATCCACCAAGTAACACAGATTCTAGAGGAACAGAATTAGACACAGGAAATAGGAGATGATAAACAATATACATTGCTTAGAGTATAATTCTGAAATAGTTTCTTATTTCCAGCTCAAAAAACAACACAAAACAAAACAAACAAACAAAACCTGATTCTGTTTCTAAATTATTTTGAGCTTTTTCTATTGTAATAATAAGCTATAAATGGAATGGCATTATATAATTTTGGAAAGGAGATGCTGGTAGATTCAAATATGTTTTGGGTTCCATTACTACCACATACTGGCAAAAGTGATCAAAAAAGATAAGGAGGGACACTTCATACTCATCAAAGGTAAAAATCTACCAAGATGAACTCTCAATTCTGAACCTCTATGCTCCAAATGCAAGGGCATCTGCATTCATAAAAAGAAACTTTACTAAAGCTCAAAGCACACATTGTACTGTACACAATAACAGTGGGTGACTTCAACACCCCACTCTCTGCAATGGACAGATCACATAACAGCAACTAAACAGAGACACAGTTAAACTAACAGAGGCTATGAACCAAATAGATTTAACAAATATTTACAGAACATTTCATCCTAAAACAAAAGAATATACCTTCTTCTCAGTACCTCATGGTACTTTCTCCAAAATAGACCATATAATCTGTCATAAAACAGGCTTCAACACATACAAAGTGATTGAAATAATTCCTTATGTCCTATCAGATCACCATGAACTAACACCTCAATAACAACATAAACAATAGAAAGCCCACATACA
>JADRCD010216529.1:4944-25172 GCA_019843815.1 Montemys delectorum
TGGTGGTTGCTAGCCTGTCTGTGAAAACTGATCATCCTTTCCCAGAAGGCATCAACGGTTGGAAATTGCTTCTTGGTTATGGGGAGAACTTTGTGTTTATTTTCTCTTCTTAATTCTGGAATTTTGTTTGGTTTGAACCTGTGTTGGTCTTATGTATGCTGTTACAGTCTCTGTGAGTTCACATAATTTCAGATTTTTGACAAAAACTTTCATAGTTGTATTTGTACAGCATATGGCAGTGGCTTTTTGTGGCTGTGACCATGGTCTCAATGCTAAGGACTGCAGAAATCTGCCCACAAGCCATTTTGGGGCTTGTTGCTTGGTTGTCTACCTTCCTGGAGGTATAGGCTTCAGAAGACAGACACCTTATGCACATTCTGGGAAACATGTGTGGATGGCTGTGGCTTTTGGTATCCCTTTGTGTAGAGCTTCAGAGCATGGACAGTGCTACCAGGTTACATGGTGTTGGTACCATAGTCCTGGAGATGCAAAATACGGATATGACCTTCCCTCAACCTCATGGGGTGAGTGTGAGTGATAGTGTAACATCAATGACAAGACTTGGCTGTAGAGAAACCCTTTTCTTCAAGCCACAGGATGAGCACAAGTACTAGTCTTGTGACCCTGACAGCCATGCCTTGGAGTTTCAGGATACAGACCCCTGGAAGCTCCCAAGGGACAGGAGTTGGATTCCCATGGAGCTGAGGTGGGTAAGGGCAGGTTCCTACCTCTGACAGTTGCTAGTCCTGTTGCTGCTGGGTGTTGAGGGGCTAGCCTTCCACTCTCAGGCCTGAGGCTTCTGATAGTGTCCTTAACTCATCCATTATCCCCACTGTGTCAGGGTGACAAAGAGGCGGCAGCTGTATTAATAGCAGCTGAGCTTCTGGGAGCGTTGGGAGTGCTCAGTCTGAGTTCCTTTTCTGGAGCAGGGCTGTCACTTCAACTCCAACCAGTGACACAGACTGGATTTAAAGCTTGTGGGAATCTGTGGATATCTCTAGTTGGGACTGCCAGTCTATTGCTCTGCTGGAGGTGGCTGGTATTTTTCAGCTTCCCTTTGCCCGGCTGGACTCATCCTGTCATCTGCAGCTCAGTAAACTGGGGCTTCCATTGCAATTGGCTTTGTTCTTGGCTCTCAGTTTCCTGTCAGAATCAAGCTGTTCTTTATTCCTGTCACTTCCTTGTTCTCTGTGGTAGAGGATGCTCAGGGCACTGCTCTGTAGCCATCTTCTACAGAACATGCACTAAAGTGAAATAAGCCCAGGGACAGGCAGGCAGAGACTTTGCAATGTCATGATGCAAGAAAAATGGATTCCCTGGGAATTGAATAGGGTTAGCAGGGGAACTGAATGGGGAGGAGGGTCTGCAAGTTACCAGGTAGGGTCTGAAGGAAGGCGGAAGGAAGGCGGAAGGAAGGCGCTTTGAGATGTGTTGCACTGTCAAGTGACTACGGTCAAAATGATGGACAGCAAAACTCCAGTGTATCACCCAACAAATGTCAATCAAGGAAGATGATGGACACATTGATGATGCTTGATTTAATTATTCTGCATTGTGTACACACATCAAAATGCCACATTGTTGTTCTCCGTGAATGTAAAATGTGTGATTTGTCAATTAGAATCGTGTAAGTAAAAATGTAGTAAAAACAAGTAAATCAATCATAAAAAAGCAAAGGATCGGAGCAGACACACACTTAGAAAGTTATCCAAATTGTCGACAAACTTGTGGAAAAGACACTGGGTTTCCCCTTGCACCCACTGTGTTAAAGACAGACCATTCCAAGTGTTGTAGGGGATTTGGAGTAACAGGAACTTTTGCTCTGCGTGTGGTAGTGGCTCAGGGTTACAGTCCCAGTACTTAGGAAGCTGAGGTAGGAGGACTGCTATAGTTTGAGGTCAGCTTGGAATACACAGTGATGCCTTGTCTCAAAGCAACAATGTCAACGACCAAACTAAAACAAACAAAGCAAATCAGACAAACAAAAGGCTCAGATAGAAGGCTGTTTGTTTTGTAAAATGTTAGGTTTCTGTCAACTTGACATGAGCCTTCTGGGTAAAAGGCACATCAAATTTCTGGGAAAATGCTTCCACCAAATTGGCAGGTAGGCAAGTCGGTAATTGATATGGGAGGGCCCTAGAGTGTATATGAAAGCAAACTGAGCATAGCCATTAAGAGCTTACCAGTAGGAACATTCTTCTGGGACCTCGGCTTCCATTCCTGCTTCCACATTCCCACCCAGACTTCCTCTGTGACGGAGAATGATGGAGAGTTATAAGATAAAATAGGTCCTTTTCAACCTTCCCAAGTTGCTTTTGGTCATGTTTACCACAGCAATACGAACCCCAACTAAGGCACCCAGACATCCCACAGAAATACATATGCATCAAATTTGTTTATAAATGTTTATATATCAGCCCTGCTTATAATCGTACCAAAGAAGAGAACAACTTACAGTTTATCAAAAGATGACTGCCTAAATACTATGTGCTACATACGGTTCAGTCGTAGAAAGAGTTGGAGCAGTAAATATTTAATCTCAATTTAGGGGTTTCTACCCTACCTTTGACCATTCAGTTCCCAGATAAAAGACACACGACCTTTATGTTTATAATAAGCCTTGATCAGCATTAGAGCTGGACAGATATCTATCCTCTCAGCTTTAGAATCTATTTCCCATCAATAACCCTGAGTTATAACTTGCTATATTCTATCTGGGCTGCTCTTAACTCCAATTGGCCAGCCCTCATGGCCATGTTTCCATAACTCACCTATCCTATGGCATCTCTCCTCTCTCTGTCTTCTTCTCTCTCATCCTTATGGTCTCTCATCAGACCCCCAGCCCAGGAATACAACTTTGTCTCTCTCTTCTGCCCAGCTATAGGCTGTAGGAAATCAGGGATGACTTGGGGGGGGGGGTTTACACAGCATCATTTGTGAATGTGCAAATTCTCTCATCCCTTGAGGCAACCAGGCCTTGGGGGCCCAATATCTAGGATTGCATAGCAAATGGCCAAACCTCAACAAAGAGTGAAGTATACAGACACATCAGAGTAAGGAATGAACATGGAGAATCCTACACTGAATGAAAAAAGCCAGGCACGAAACCCCAAGTTAGTGCCCCAGGACTGGGAAAGCTGCCCACGTATGGCACAGCTCTCTGGAGACTCTAGACCAGGGTGCTCAGGTTGCGAAGGGTAAGGGAACGTAGGGACTGAATGCTAAGAGGTAGGGGATCCTTTTGGGAGGAGTTAAACACTGTCAAATTAGATAACAGAGGTAAAGATACAAATAGGTGAGATAATATGTAATTATATATCAACAAATCAGTTTAAATGTAACGTAAGTAGAAGAGCCGGGTACTGTGATAGGCATATTTTTCATATCTCCTGATTTTTAAAATATTCATGGTATGCGTTTGTGTGTTTTGTATGTATATGTGTGTATGTGTGTGTGTATGTGCATGCATGTGCATGTCTGTGGCTCATGGTGCACATGTGGAGTGAGACGACATCTTTGGGAAGTTGGTGCTCATCTTCCACCTAGTTGAGGCAGTTTTAAGAGTAGCCCTGTTGAGGTTTGGTCTGTTGTTATATATTGTAATGCTAAATTCTCTACCTGAAGATCCTAGGCCTAAGAGTGGCATCTCATGTTTATAAGTTTTTGTTGTGCAAACCTTGTTTGTTGATTTGAAACTATTGGTTACATAAAGTTGGCTACAGCCAGTTACTAGAGGGATTAGAGATAGGTTGTTTAGGACTGACTAGGTTGCAGGAAAAGAGACAGCAATGAAAGAGGATAGAAGAGGAGGAGGAGGAAGAGGAGGAAGAGGAAGAAGAGGAGGAGGAGGAGGAAGAGGAAGAGGAGGAGGAGGAGGAGGAGGAGGAGGAGGAGGAGGAGGAGGAGGAGGATGCCTCCATGAGGGGAGAGGAATCATGAACACATGGCCAAGAGAGACAGCAAGTATCTGGGGCACACCACTGGAAGGTAGCCAGGATTGCAGGTTAGAAGAGTAGACATGTAATAAGGACACATGCTCCACCATGTTCATAGCAGCCTTATTTATAATAGCCAAAAACTGGAAACAACCCAGATATCCCTCAACAGAGGAATGGATACAGAAATTGTGGCACATCTACACAATGGAGTACTACTCAGCTATTAAAAACAATGAATTTATGAAATTCTTAGAGAAATGGATGGATCTGGAGAATATCATCCTGAGTGAGGTAACCCAATCACAAAAGAACACACATGGTATGCATTCTCTGATAAGTGGTTATTAGCCCAGAAGTTTGGAATACAGAAAGAACAACCCACAAACCACAAGAAACTCAAGAAGAAGGAAGACCAAAAGGTGGACATTTCATTCCTTCTTAAAAGGGGGAACAAAATACCCGGTTTGCAGAGACTAACTACGGAGCAGAGACTAAAGGAAGGACAAGCCAGCCTAATATGGCTGTCTCCTGAGACGCTCTGACAGTACCTGACTAATACAGATGTAGAGGCTCACAGTTATCCATTGAACTGAGCACAGGGTCCCCAATGAAGGAGTTAGAGAAAGGGCCAAAGGAGCTGAAGGGTTTGCAGTCCCTTAGGACGAACAACAATATGAACTAACTAGTACCCTCAGAGCTCCCAGGGACCCAACCACCAACCAAAGACTATACATGGAGGGACTGATTGTTTTGGCAGCATGTGCAAAGTCGATCATCAATAGGAGGAGAGGCCCTTGGCCCTGTGAAGGTTTTGTGCCCCAGTGTAGGGGAATGCCAGGGCCAATAAGTGGGAGAGGGTGGGGTGGCAGGCATGTGGAGGGAGGAGGCAACAGGGGGTTATTGTTGTTTTTATTTGTTTGTTTGTTTTTTGGAGGGGAAACTGGGAAAGGAGAAATCATATGACATGTAAATAAAGAAAATATCTAATAAAAAGAAATTAAAAAGAAAAGAAGAGTAGACTAGGGGTTACCCCTCAGTAATTGTCAAAGTCAAATAAAGTAACCATAGCCTGAGTCTCAGTTATTTGTAAGGTAGCTGGGGGTAAGCTTATATTTTTCTTACCACACTACCCAGCTGGAACATAGCAATTTCCAGCATGTCTCTGCTCTAAGACGGCTACTCTAAGCTAGCTGGTCCCTAGCTGACTAAAGTTTGGTTCCCAGCATCTGGGTTGGGCAGCTCATAACTGCCAGTGACTCTAAATCAGGAGATCAAATGCCCTCTTCTGGCTTCTAAGGCCACCTGTACTCACTCATACATACATTTATATACATAATTAAAAATAGAAATTAAAAAAGTAAGATGATAAGATCAAGGATTCTCACTTCAGGAGAAACCAATTTTTGAAGCTCATGAGACACCAAGAGATGTTACAAAAGGAGCACAGGTATAGATGGGCTCTGAGAAGTCATACTTGTGTTTAATCAATGACTTGTGGCTCCTTGGAGAAGCTGGGGTCAGGCTTCTGTCCTTGCAGGGTGACCTTATTGCATATTCAAGCTCTTCTGGGTATGCCTTGGGGAGTCAGTGTTAGACACAGAGTCCTGGTTGTATAACACAGGACCATCATGTGGTGGGGGCAATTTTTCTCAACTAAACACATGAAAGTGTTAGCCACCGTGGAAGCTTTTCTTTTTCTTTTAGATACTGAATTTGTCTTCTAAAGTCATCTTAAACTTCTTAAGAAAGACAGGCTGGTCAGAAACCATCTTGTGCATAACAGTTGAAAATGACTTTAATCAAAGGTTGTCCGACTCTCCGTGTGTGCTCTTCTGTGTGCTGTGTGTGCATGTTTGCATGTGTGTGCGCTGATGTGAAGGCTGAGGCTGACATGTTCCGTCCTCATCACTCTTTCCTTATGTTTTTGAGGTAGGATCTCCCACTGAACCTGGAGACCCCTGGCTGCTTTGGGCTGGCTGGCAAATGAATCTTGGATACTTCCTATCTCTCTTCCCCAACATATGATTACCGCCCCCTCCCCAATATTTTACATGGGTGTCGGTTTTCTAAACTCAAGCTCTCATTCCTGCATGGCAAGCGCTTTATCAACTGAACTATGTCCCCTGCCCCAGCAGCAGAGTCTTCCAGGCTGCTTTTGACACCCACCTGCTTGTCTCCAGCCCACTTCTGTTACTCTCATAGAAGTATGCAGGGATTCCTGCTTTGGTTGGTCTCTTAAAGTCACTTAAAACAATGCAGAGGCTTCACAGTGTGAGCTTCTGCTCTCTCTGCTGTATTTTAATTCTAGAGGTCCTTATTCAGAGCTTGGGACTAATGGCTGCTCACACAGGGCTTTCAGGAGCATCACCTGCCTGGCAGGTGGACAGCCCCTATTGCCATTGCAGAGAGAGTCTGCACCTCAATAGAGACTCTGATGAAAATTTCAAAATTACTTTCCACTGATGGCTACAATTCAGGGCTTTGGGATCTGAGCTGTTCTTTGAGGAAGAACAGGGTTTCAACAGAGGCAACACCTGGTGGACTGATGAAGGTAGGAGGAGGCCAGGTCTTTGTAAAAGTCCTTTAAAGCGTGTCCAGGCTTATTCACTTTGTGTATGCCAAAATGAATTCCATTCGCAGCTGGAATGTTTAGTATCAGCAGGGCCAATAGATTTTTTTTCCCACTCCTCACAGCCCTAGTGGCCATGTTCCCATTAAACACATCTAATTCAAAGCCGGGGGAGGCCCGCACATCTCCAGCCTGACTCTCAGCTTAATTCTCTCTGTCTTTTTAAAAGCCGCTCTTCCAGAATGAATGATGAATCAAGCCGGCTAATTTTCACACTGAACTGTTTATGTGTTTTTAAAGAGCAGCTTCTGGGAAGAAGGGGAATGAAGATTTAATAAACGAAGAAGCCACAAAGCTTCCAAGACACATAAGCAAAATTAAGAGACAGCATGTTTTTCAAGCTATCAGACAAATTGATGCTGGCAATGATGGCCACCTTTTCAGGTCAACTGATGAACAGAGCCCAGTTTGTGGCTCTCGGCAGGCACTGGCGGTGACTTCCTTATTTCTGCAGAGCCCCAAGAAGCCCTGCCTTTCTCTGTCAAGGATGCTCAGGCTCTGGGGCAGACACCAGGTAAAACCTCCAGCTGAGGCACATCAGGCAGTCGTTTGCCTTGCGCCTCTGAAATTGTGGGACCAGGTTTCTTTTGTCATTTCGAATGTATTCTTTCCTGTTCTCCCTACCTACCTCATTTCCAGGCATCTCTGAGGCATTTGACAAGTTTTTCACATGATTTTTTTTTTTTCCATTTTAACAATTCTTATCTTTTTTTTTTTTTTTAAATTCTTATTGATCCTTTAGGGGTTTCAAATCATGCACCCCGGTCCTGATCATCTCCCCATCCCCTTGTATCTGCCCTTCAGCCTTGCAATAGCCCCAAATAACACACACACACACACACACACACACACACACACAAAACAACAACAACAACACAGACAAAGCATAGAGAATATCTCATTGTGGAAGCTGTGATATGTCAGTGTGTCCAGCAGTGTGTCCCTCTGTCTACACATCTTCACTTGCAAATGTTCATTGCAATGAGTCATTGGTCTGGTTCCAGATCTCTGACTTCTGTGACACCATCAATGCTGGATCCTCACCGGGACTCCTCCTGGCTAGCCTGTTGTTGCCGTGTCATGGAGATCCTGCAGCTTTGGATCCACAGGATTAACCTTTTCACACATCCCACATGTTCACAGATGATGGAGATTTTGGGGTGGGCAAAGTCAGATCCCTGGATCCTGGCCTGGGTGGTTGCTGGGCTAGGCTGCCCACCTGCTTTCCCTTATCAGAACTACCACAGTGTGAGCTCTATAGCACTACCTTGATTAGGCCATCTCATGCCTCACCAGCAGCAGGCAGAGTCAAGCCTTTGCTCTAGTGCCTCAGGACCAGCTCACCTGCATCCATGCCTCCAGAGCCTGTTTCCACTGTGAAGCCCAGTCAAGGTATGGTGCTCACTCTTCCAAATGTTGCAGCTTGTGAGGGCCTGGATCAACTCTCTTGATCTCACACCTTGGGGATGGCTAGCCCATACCTGTGCCATCAGGGTCAGCTCCAGTGTGTTGCCACATTGAGGTGCAGGGCCTGCTCTCTCGAGTGTTGCAGCCAGTGAGGGATAGGGCCAGCTCACCTGCACTAATGACTTCAGGGCCAGTTCTCCCCACTGCCCTGAGAGACAAGGAGGACTCTAACTGTTTTATACACTGAGTGACTACTTGTGTCTCAATTCATTTCCTTACCTACTTTTTTACTGGTCTATACTCGATGTGCCTAGTGCTGGGTCTCCCGTAGATAGTTTCTTTTGAGTGGATCATGAACTTTGACCATAGGCACCCCGTTCAAAGGAACATGAAATTTTGTTATTCTAAATCTGGCTTATTGCATTCACCAGGATGGTCTCCGGTCACATGCAGTTTCTAGCTTGACAACCGTAATTTCGTTCTTCTTCATAGATAAAGAGATCGTGTTGTATGTGCACCGCACTTTCCTTCCTATGACCTCTGCTGATGGCCACTGGAGCTGCAGACACCTCTGTGGTAGACTGATGTGGAGCCTCTGAGGCACATATTTCGGAGAGGCACTGCAGACATCTTCCACTGACCCCCTCCAGTTTGAACTCTGTTGTTACTAACCCCTTTTGCCTGCACTCAGACATTTGAGGGGAAGTAATGCCCAGAATTTCCACCTTGGATTCCAATACCTATCAAGTAGGAGACATGGACTGTGTAATCTTTGGTGCTCAGAATCTTCGTGGGGTTAACCAGTGCAGTGGGGTGTCCATTGGCTGTTGTCCGTCTTGGGTATGTATTACTGGGGATCATAGAGAAGTCACAAGTGAGACGGCACACGTTTATACCAGCCACCTGTGAACCACTGGGCTTTTATGCTATGCTTTCTGTTTCCACTAATTCCAGGTTGCTTTAATTTGTCACTGTTCACCTCCCTGGGAATTATTTATTTGCCTTTTTTTTTTTTTTTTTTTTTTACATTTTATTGATTCTACTCTTTGCACACAATTCTGGGTTTGATCATAGCCCTGCCCCACCCCAATCACACATCCCTCCTAACTGGCCTGTGATACATAAGAAGTTTAAAAATGTCTTCTGTGCTCCGGGACACTTGTAACTCATCCCTTCCATGTTATATGAGAAGGCACGGGACACTGAGAACCATTAGGCTTCCTTCCCATGTCTTAGACTTTTACTACTGGCAACGAATCTTTTGAAGTTTTTCTCCATAAATGAACTAAATTCTCAAAACACTCTGTCTTGGTGGGGCACGGCGATCTTCAGTATTTTAGCTGAAGTCCCAGGGACTCCTGGTTTCCCAATGCCATTCATTCCTGTTTTCCTCCTTTGTTCTCTTAGTGTACGGGATCAACACTAGGCCTTATGAAACCATTGCTCTATCTTCTTCTCTATTGGGTCTCCACGTCCTCTTGGTTTCTGCTAGGGTTTACAGGGGTACGCTGAGATCACTCACGCTTCCCAGAGTTTACAGGGACTCCTATTGTCATATTGTGTCTGAGTAGGCAAAAAAAAAAAAAAAAAAAGAGTAGCTTGCACACCTTTATCACCATGTTCATTACAGGAGCATCACTGGCTTTCCCAGGATGCAGTTCTTTGTGACTTTAATAAAAAGTTAAAATCTAGTCCTTTGCAAATAGCTCAATTTTGCAAATACAGGATGACTTAAGGGAAATATGAAAAGAGCCACTCAGAGTCTCACTACCCCAGCTATTTAGTGAAAGCTGTCACAAGAGGATGAGGGGACACATTTGAACCGGTTCTTGGGGTCTTCTCTGCATGAGGCAAACCCAGGCTCCGGCGGGAGGCAAACCAGCTGTAGCTTGTCATATATTAGTCAATTATCCTAATGATTTTCCTCCTCACTGAAGAGCACGGATCCAGGTCGCCGTTGTATTTTATGAAGATTTTACTTTGTCTTCTTGCAAATATTAATTGGATTCTCCCCATGTCGACTCCTGCCTCCAGGTTTGGAGGTCACGGCAGGTGCAGGGAGGCCAGCGAGGGGGACTGAAGACTGGCAGGAAGTGCCCTCCTTCCTGCGTCTTGTCCCTGCTCTCCTGAAGACAGCATTTGATTAGTCCTTCGCAACCTGTTTCTCCTCAGATACAAGGAAAATACCGGAAAGCACTGTGCCAATTCTGGCTGTCGCTCCTTTGAACACTGTGGGATCTGCTGCAGGAATGTGAAATAAATCCAAAAAAGGGCTGCTTTACGGATCTTTGAATGTGGTTTCACAGAAGGAAACTGTCTTAGAAATCATAGCTAAAATTGGATCGTTAGTTAATTCTGTGGGGAAAAAAATTAGAATTGGAATGAATCTGTACGTTAGGAGTCACTTCTCACCGATGCCCTCACTCTGTGTAGGATGGCCATGTCCTTAGGATGTAATTGATGTCTGAGACCCAGATCAGACCTCTGTCTCTGGCTTTCTCTTCCTTCTGTGGTCTCATATTTCCAGAGGTCAGTCAATCAGCACATCAGAGTTCCAAACAAATGTTGATGTGAGTGAGTGGGTTCTTCTCTCTTACCTCCTAAATTTAAATAAATACTATTAGCTTTTTCATCTTAACCGGACACATCTTCACACAGCACCCATTGCCATGTGCTCCAGAGAGGATGAACACAGTGTGCTCATGCGGTGGGCAGTTGGTCCTTTCATGCCCTTTATAAGGTGTGAATTCTGTCTATGACTTAATCACCTCCTCTGTGCCCCCAACTCTTTAATACACAGGAGCCTGTAATGTGCCACATGTCTGTAATTAGCGTTTGAGCCAGGAGGATCACTAGTTTGAGGCTAGTATGGGCCACGTAGTATGATCCTGAAAAGAAAAGGAGTTCCGTATACAACTGAGGACTCTGTCCACTCAGGTCGAGCAGAGGTGCTACATCCCTGCAGACAGCACCGCTGTGATTTGATGATGAGACCGACGAGCAGAGACAGGGAGTCTCAGGTCTCGGCCTCGGCCTTGTTGACTCTGTGGTTTTAGGACTGTGAGGACCTTGCCGTCTCCACATTTCAGTCACAGGAAAATATTTAGTTTCTTCAGCTTGAGGTGGAGTTTAGTCAGCGCTGCATGGTGAGGCTGAACCGAAGCATTCCAGGTTAAGTGGGGAGCTATCAGGCGTAGCGCTAACAAGTGCTCTTTTTGTAATACACCCTCAGGTCTGCAGGGACTTGGATTGGAGTGCACGTTTTCTCCATCAGGTGTAGTCCTCTGTCTCTGAGCTCAGTATTCTATGCGATGCTTACCCTTGTCTGTTGAGCTCTATTGTTTTTCTTTGTGTGTGTATATTTATATGCTATGGGATAAGCGGGTGCAGGTATGCAAGCTTATGTGCATGCTTTTGTGTGTGTGTGTGTGTGCGTGTGTGTGTGTGTGGACACATCCTGGTGGACAGAACGAAAGAGGAAGACTCACAGGGAAGGCGAGCGTGGATCATGCGGTGTTAGGAGGATGGGAGCCTGGGTCTGTTCCATATAGTGCAGTTTTCAGTGAGGGCTCTGGGGAGAGAGGCCTGGTATTAGATGACATCACAGGGATCGGGGCTGAGACCTGGGCCTCCAGCATGACTTTGTGCATCACCGAGTAGTATAGAGGTAGCCGTAGACAGCTGCATCTGGAGTCACATGCATGAGAGCCTGCCTTTCAGTGTGGTCCCCTCCACAGACTGATAACCCAATACATCCCACCCAAACCAGCAGGGCTCAGGTATCTTAGAAGACACACCTGAGAGCTAGCCACATCAGGACCCTGATGTTACTTCCGCATGCCCAACCTTTCCCAGACCCCAGGATTCCCAAGCAAGCTCCAGGCAGACTTCGAAGAACTGAGAGGCAAAACTAGAAATTACATTATTATGTAGTAATAAAGGGTGGTGTGTTTTATGCACCTGGGGCCTGCACTCCATACCTGGTGTCGTAAAGTATTTATTTTCTTTACCTCATGACTGAATTCTCCTGGAGTTCCAAGGGGACGTAACTCATGGACAAAGGCTCTCTTTAGTCACAATGGCAGCTCACAAAATGTCTAATGTTGGAGAAGCAGACTCCAGCCCACCTGGCCATGAAGTAACTGCCACAAATCTTGGCCAAATCCAGGTTTCCACGTAGAGCGGTGGCGGGGATACGTTCTAGGAAAACACCTTGGCCGAGAAAACAAACCATCTATCCACATTAGGCTCACTAATATTTGCTGTTTTTAAATCCAATGGAAAAATCCACAGAGATAATAGTGTGCAGCTCTCTAGTCAAAGTGATATCCTGTCCAACCCAAGCCACTGACCGCGAGACCACATTTTCCTTAATAATGCAGCTTATTGTGTGCTGGAGGAGAGTTAGAACGTTGTGATTATCCCCTGTGGGGACGTGGCACTCTCGTCGCCACATACATCTCTTGAAAGACCAATCTCTCACTAGTACATTTAATTAAGATAATACAATATTGATTTTGTGTGTGAGTGTTATGGGAAAGTTGGTAAAGGTCTTCATCCGAATCCAAGGATTTCCCGAGGTGACCAGTCCTGTGATTCTGATGTTTATTTCATTTTCTTCTCTTACCAGAGGCTCCAAGATTCAGTTCTGTTCTGGACTCTCTACCTGGGTCAGTCCTACCCAGCCACCAGTGCCGTAGATACCAGCTGCAGAGTACCCATGATGCATTGCTGCAGAGTATCCGTGATGCGTTCGTTGTATTTGCAGTGGGGAAGTAGGCCTGCCAGGAGGAGTCTTGTTACGTGGACCTTTATGAAATTATGCCTGCTTCTCTTTGGGCTTGTCCATGCTCAGCAGTGAGGTGACTAGCGTTTAGGATAGGTGTACTTGTAGTGAGTGTGACTGAGTCCCTTCTGGCAGTTTAGCCTCAGTGCTCCTTCCACAAGTTTGCTCCTGTGTGTTAGTTTCTGACTCTTAGCAGTCCGAATGGCGCAGAACCTGTAAGCAAAAATGTTGCTTTACTTCGCATCTACCCGGCTCTTTGCAGGGCAACCATGGTGCCCATCCGGTTTCTTGACTGTGAATTACCACCCGGCCACTTCATTTGTCCTTGTTTTGTTGTTTTTATCGGGTGGGGTGCTTTCTTTCTCTTTGTTTTGTTTCAGGTCTTTGTGTTTTGAGACAAAGTCTCCCTCTGCAGCCCAAGCTGGCCTTGAAGTCCTAGATTGCTACCTCACTGGTTTTTGAATCAGAGGGCAGGCACTGTTAATGCCCAACTCATCACATTTTGCATAGCTATCACATTTATGTACGTCACGTTGGCCCCTTATGTCTTCCCTTATCTCCTTGAGACTATTGGGACCATGGAAAGTGCTGGAGAGAAATTCAACAGTTCAGAGTGCTTACTGCTCTTCCACAGGACCCAGAATAGGTAGGCTGCTTACAGCCACCGAAGATCAAACACCCTCTGCCAGCACCTTTAGGTACCTGGACACAAACCACATCTCTCTCGCTATCTCTGTCTTTCTCTCTTTCACACACACACACACACACACACACACACACACACACACACACACACATCTTTAAAATATTTAAGGTTATTCTTAGATCTGGGTCATTCTGTCTGCCTTTCCTGGCACGGGCCACCTGCTCAGTTAACCTTTCCTCACCACTAAGGGGACCAGGGTCTGCTGCAGCTCTCACACTACTTAGAAGTTAGCTTTTTCTGGCCATGTGCATGTGATCTTACCTTGTGACGCTTCAATTCACAAAGTTTTTAACTTTCTGATGGTGTGGAGTGATACACAGTAGAACTCTCAGTTAAAATCTGAAGCTTACTGCTGATAGATTGTAGACAGAAAGACAGAAGGATGCTCTTTCTGATGCAGGCAGAGTTAAGGAGTCAGGAGAGCACAGGAGTGAGCAGCCCCCACTTGACAAGATACTGTGTGCTGCTGAGTCATCGGATGACCCAGTGCATTGCCAAGTTAATGGCATTTTCAACTTACCATAATTTTATTAGTACATGATCTAAAAATAAACCAAGAAGCCACTAGCTTGGCAGGAGACAAAACCAAAGCTTATTTGAGTCATTCCTGAGGACTGAGACAGAAGTTCCTCAGGATGGAGACCCTATGTCCTGCCCCCCCCCCCCCCGCCTTTCTCTTTTTTCTCTTTCATTGTTTACTTTTCCCTCTCTCCTCCTCCACATCTCCTTTCTCTCCCTCTTCTCTCTTTATATGTGTATATACTTTTTCAAGTACACATATGGTGTGCGTTCAGTTACCAACGTGTGGAGGCCAGCAATTACCTGAGGTGGTGTTTAGATGGTCTACTTCTTTTTTTGAGAGAGGGTCACTGCTTGGTTTGAACTCATTAAATAAGCTAGACTGGCTGGCTCAGGAGCCTCAGGGACAACCCTGTCTGCATCGTCACAGCAACGGGATTCCAAAAGTGTGCCGCCAAGCCTGTTTATTTAAATGAGTGCTGTGATTAAACTTATAGCCTCGATTTTTTTTTTCCTTCTCAAGGAATATTATCTTACTCAGCTGTAATCACCTAGGCCTTTGAAGAAAGATGGAGCAAGGGGTGAGACATGGGGTACCCAGTACATCTGCTGACTGATGGGCTTCCTGCCTCTGCCTGAATGAATGCCCAGTGCTTGATGCGCTCATATGCTGTAGATCAAACAGGAGTATTCCCCAAAGTTTCTCCCACTCTTAATCTCCTGGCAAGTAGATTTCCTTTTAGAGCATTAAATATTTATTTACTTTTTCTATCTTCAAGCTGACCACTTTATTATCCTTTACATCAATTTTTGAGATACACCACTTTTTTTCCCCATGTTTTGAAACAAGGTC
This sequence comes from Montemys delectorum, assembly GCA_019843815.1. Taxonomy (NCBI): domain Eukaryota; kingdom Metazoa; phylum Chordata; class Mammalia; order Rodentia; family Muridae; genus Montemys; species Montemys delectorum. Next base: position 19,783 of record JADRCD010216529.1, read on the forward strand.
TCACAGTGTAGCCCTGGCTGTCTTGGAACGTGTTTTGTAGACCAGACTGGCCTTGAACACATTGATCCTCCTGTCTCTGTCTCTTGAGTGCTGGGACTAAAGGCATGTATCACCATGTCTGTCAAGATACACCATTCTTACATTTATTTCTCTGCCATCTTTGGGGTTGGGTCAGCGGAAGGTCTAGATTCAGGAGGGCTAGAGATCTGTGCCAGTTTTCGCACTTTTGAGAAATAAACAATGCCATTTGCTCCACGGCGATATACCCTCTCTGATAAGATGACTTTATAAGGCCTCGACTCCTGTGGGTTTTTTTTTTTTTTTTTTTGAACAAGGTTCTTGCAAATAGGTGAGTAATCTGACTCCAAAAATAGGGCTGCAGAATTAGCCTGTTAGAATTCTTTTTCTGTTTTAAGGTGTTTATTGTAGAAAAGAGAGAGAGAAAAGGGTAGAGAGGTAGAGGCTGCCTGCCCACGGCCACCTGGAGAGACGGGGGAGGGGGAGGGTAAAGAGGAAGAGGTTAAGAGAGAAGAGAACAGAGAGAAAGACCTATTAGTGTTCTTTTAATGCTATTGTTTCTTTATTGCCAATCTAAGGTAACTTTAAATTGTTAGCATGTCATTCACACCTGCTCATGTAAGCTAGAAGATAAAATATTAAAGATATAGCAACATATTTCTATAGTTTCACATAAGAATATTCTGTGTCTTTGAAAATGAGCTCCAGGGCATTAAATTTGCATTTTTGCCATGTGAATGAATGAAATAATTACATTATCATTGTTTATATTCATCTTTAATATACCCTATGCAATGATGGCTACCACTATGAATCCCAGGCTATGTTAAGGGAATCTAATTTACTTGGCTTAGTTGTGGGTAAAAGTCTTATTAAACTAGCTATCAACAATAAAGGAAGTTTAGAAATTTCAACACTTGGGTCTGAGAGATGGCTCAGTGGTTAAGAAAGAGTTCTTCCCGCTCTTGCAGAGGCCTGGGTTCCTTCCCAGCATATACACTGCAGCTCACAACCATCTATAACTCCAGTTCCAGGGCATCTGGTTCCCTCTTCTGACCTCCATGAACACAATGTTCATACATGGTACAGGCATACATGCAGGCAAAACACACATGCACATAAAATAAAAATAAAGTTTAAAAATAAAAAAAAAACAATTAAAAGATCACACACCCAAGTTAAGCAGATCAGAAGTCTATATATCTCAGTGAACTTCAGTACGTTTAGAATAGTCACTCCGAAGCTGTTGAGATTCACTCATATGGGTTTTACTTGTTTGCTAGCAGGCATATTTTTGTGCGTGTATCCAGCATCAATAATGAAAAGCCTTGATAGATTTGGAGTTCTACAAAACAAATAGCATTATGTCTTCTTTCATAAGTTGTGTCCATGATAGGCACCCAGCCCTCCACATCCCCAATATTTAGCCTTCATCCCCCTTTCTACCTGTTACACTGTACTCACATACACTGTTGATTATATATGTTAATTATTGCTAAGCTCCATATGTGAGGGAAAACATGCACTTTTTTTCTGAGATTGTGTGACTTAATATTATATATTTTAAGTTGACCCGTTTTTCTACGTAGTTTGTGATTACATTTTCCTTTAGAGGTAAATAGTATTCAACTATATATATCACTGTTTCATTATTCATAATATTTCATTATTATATATTACTTTACATTAGTGAAAATTAGCTTTCCGAGTTTATGCATAGTTTCTTACTAGCCCACTTAGATAATTAGCTATTAGTCACTTTTCCTGTTGCTGTGACAAATACTTGACAGAAGTGACCTAAGGAAGGGAGCTTTACTTTGTATCTCAGTTTGAGAGCCCTGTCCTTCAAGGCGGCAAACCTGCTCTAGCTGTGGCTTCAGGCTGGGAGGCAGCTTGCTACACTGTAGCCAAAGTGAGGAAGTAGCGAGAAGAATGCTGGTACTCAGCTCACTCTCAGCTCACTCTCCGCTGACAGGGCTATAGTTGATGAACAGTCCCTACTGATGGATACTCACGTTGGTTCAAAGCTTTCCTCATGAAAATGCTACTGTAGTCAGGAACCTTATAAGAGGCCCTCTTATGGTCATGGAGGTGAATCTGTCATTAGTTCTCAGGAGTGGATCGTGGCTGAAAATCTCCTCATCTCCTTCTGTCCCTTCTCCAATTCCTCCATTGGGGACCCCGAGCTCAGTCCAATGGTTGGCTGCGCATCTGCCTCTGTATTTGTCAGGCTCTGGCAGAGCCTCTCAGGAGACAGCCATATCAGGCTTCCATCGGCAAATACTTCCTGGCATCCTCAATAGCTTCTGAGTTTGGTGGCTGTATGTATATGGGATGGATCCCTAGGTGGGGGCAGTCTCTGGGTGGCCTTTCCTTCAGTCCCTGCTCCACACTTTGTCTCCATATTTCCCCCTGTGAGTATTTTCTGAACAATAATCTTACGTGAGCTTTTTACCGGTCTATAAAGTGAAGGTGCACCCATAACTGGGCCCCTTAGGCTGATGGAGATGACAGCTACTGCAAGCACTCTGCTGCCTCAGATTCCTAGTGTGCTGACGTTCGTGGGCTTAGTCTTGCAAGCTGTGCATCCTCAGGCCACATCTTCATCCTTTCCTTGCCTCAGTTTCCTCCTCGTAAAACAGGGATGATCGTTGTACTTTATTGGGTTGGTATGTAAAGTGCGTAGCCCGGTGCCAGGCACATAAATGCTCAACAAATGGTAGCTATTTGTTTTTATTGTTGTCATTATCATTCTCTTCAGCAATTTTCTTAAGCTTCCTTATCCCGAGCCCTTCTGTTGAAAATTGGCCGGGATGCTTCCACTATTATTCCCTCTCTATAGTCATGCTGTGGTATTTGAGCTGCCCTGTGATTGAATCTGCCAGGCACTTTGCTGGGATCCGCGTGTGGAGAGGCAGGGATTCCTGCCGACAGGAGCCCCTAGGGACGCTGCTTGGGTCTGGGCCAGAACTTCTTTCTTCTTCCTCAAGAGTCCTAGAGATCGGTCCACCCACTCTCTCCTGCCTGCCACCACCTGTCCTTCCTCTCATATTTATCTTCTGTTCTGGATATCACACATGCGCGCGTTCTCGTGTTCTCTCTCTCTCTCTCTCTCTCTCTCTCTCTCTCTCACACACACACACACACACACACACACACACACACGCACGTGCTCGCGCGCGCACATGCACACACACATTCATATGTGCACACATACCTCAAGTGTTCAAAAGAAAAGGAAATAATGAAGAGTATAGATTCAGTAGCTTCCAAGCGGGCTCTTGTGGGCTGGCAGTGCATCAGTTTGCGCATGCGCAGACATGGCGACCTTTTTTAGTTACGCTTGATTTCAACCCTTCCTTGGTTCTCCTGTGTTGAGCATTATATATCACATATATGATATACATAAGACTATATATAATATTATATTTATTGTGTATCACATGTGTTCTAGTTTCTCTGTTGCTGTGATAAAACACTAAACAAAAGTAACTGGGGGGGGGGGGTTATCTGGCTTACAGTGCATCGTAGAAGGAAGCCAAAGTAGGAATCAAGCCGGGTAGGAACCTGGAAACAGGGACTAAACTGGAGACTACAGAGGGACGTTGCTCATTGGCTTCCTCTCTACAGCAAGCTCAGCCTGCTTTCTTTTATACCCGGTCTAGGCTCACCTTCTTGGTGAGGGCACTGCTTAGAGTGGGCTGAGCCCTCCAATATCGATTACCAATTAAGAAAACACCGATAGACTTGTCTATGAGTCAAGTTGATGGAGGCAGTTCTTCAGTTCAGACTTCCTCTTCCAAGGTGACCGTAGTTTGTGTCACATTGACAGACACTAACCAGTATGTATATTATACCGCATAAACTGTCTGTGGAGGCATTGCGGGAGCGCATGTGGCACCGTCTGTGTTCCACACCACTGAGAATGAGGTGGCACGGCCTGCATAAGGGGCACATCTGAGGATAACTTTACTGTTGGATACGCTCTAGACAGGGTACCTACATCCTCCAGTGTCACGGTCTATGTCACAACCGATTGCGTGTGTGCTGATAGAATCCTAGTTCGACTGCTTCAGGCTGGGTGAGTCCTGTTTGTCACATGGCACAGAACTACCTCACATGCCCACTGTAGCACAGTGAAGTTCAAATGTCTCCTTTCCTCTTGGAAACCTGCTTTCCTTCTTTATTTTCCACCTCCCTAGTTCCAGTGGCAGCAAATCTTTTAGAAACACTGAAAAGAGCTTGAAAGTCACCGCAGAGATGTAGCAGCTGAAGACCGTCTAATTTCAAAGCCCATGGTCTTAGGGAAAGAGCCAATAAATTATGGGATAGAATCTGAAACCAGAGACCATCTGACTTCAGAGCCTGCCAAGGAGTCTTAGATTTAATGGGATGAATGTTTTATTTACAAATATGAGTATGTAACATATGAGACTTTCATCTCTGTCAGTCTCTCATCTACCTGAGTCAGGGTGGGCACAGGGTGGGTGGGAGGGAGAGGATGGGGATGGGGGGAAAGGGATGCCGGGAGAGGGAGAGAGAGTGGGAGCGCACTCAAAGCAGGCTTCTGAAACTCAAAACAGTATTGAGTATTGACATTGCAGAATCAAAAACTAGGCTTCATTGGAAAATAATAACAAAAAGAGATAGATTTTCTGTTGACCCTATTTGAAATTATAGGAGCTAGGTTGAGAGGGCCAATTTTGGTGTTTTACAAAAGTGTACATTTGCTTTTCTTCCCTGAGAACACAGAGACTGCTGTTCTCTGAAAGAAGTTGGCTATCATACAGAAATCAAAAGTGGAAAGACAAGGACAAGTTCTGGTTTTAGGATAGCATAGGGGCAGAATAGAAAAAGAGGAAACGGAATGATCTCACAGTCAGAATAATGGCTTTCACCAAAGAAGTGATTCTTAGTCTGTGGGTCTCGACACCTTGGGGAGCATCGAGTGACACTTTCACAGGGACATACACACATCAGGTATGTAGATTGCAGTATACAACAGTAGCACAATTATAGTTATGAAGTAGCAATGAAAGCTGGGCAGTGGTGGTGCATGCCTCTAATCCTAGCACTTGGGAGGCAGAGGCAGGCAGATTTCTGAGTTCAAGGCCAGCCTGGTCTACAGAGTGAGTTCCAGAACAGCCAGGGCTATACAGAGAAACCCTGTCTCGAAAAACCAAAAAGAAAAAAAATGAAGTAGCAATGAAATAATTTTATAATTTTATGGTTGGGGGTCAACACAATGCAAATGAAGAACTATATTAAAGATTGCAGCATTAGGGAGGTTGAGAATTACTGCTCTAGAGCCTGGTAAGTGGAGAAAGAGAGAGAGAGAGAGAGAGAGAGAGAGAGAGAGAGAGAGAGAGAGA
>JADRCD010216530.1:9903-28459 GCA_019843815.1 Montemys delectorum
TGCATTTCCTTTTTTTTTTAACTTTTTTCCATTTCTTTTTTTTTTTTCTTTCTTTTTTTTTTTTTTTAGCTCTATCATGAAAAAGTACCACTGAGTCCAATATAAAGAAATGTTTTCCCTCTATTTTTATGAGTACTCTTGGTTGTCAGTCCATTTTGAGGTGATTTGTTTATAAATGGTGAGACATATGGGCTCTCTCAGCATCATTAACAAAGTGATTGTCCTTTCTAAAAGGTGTATTCTGGGACCTATCATTTAAAATAAGTTATTTGTAAATATAAAGGTTGATTTCTATCTTCTGTTATAGTATATTTACTTGTGGGATATTTTTATGGTATATCCTATTCTTGCAGTACCCATAACTAAGTTATGGATATTATTATTCTACTCTCTCTTCTACCATGAAACATAGAGGGCTAATCACCATTGAATATTCTGCACCATTATTGTACTGGAGACCACATCAGAGAAGTTTGCAACAGTAAGACTTTTACTAGAAAGTTGTCACACACACACACACACACACTCAAGCCCTTTCTCTTGATCTTGATATTTCCTTATTTTTTCATGTTTTATTAAAAGAGCTATGTAAACTAAATTCAAAACTATCTGTTTGAGAGCTATTCCTATTCTGTGGTTTCCCACAAAATTTGCATGTAAATAGACTTTTTTTCTATTGTAAGTCTGTCTTTTGTATGAGGGGTTCACTTTAACTTAGAATCTATGAAAGATTATTTTTTGTCACATAAACACAAAATAAACCATATGTTAATAGTAAAAGAAAATTGTAACACTCGAGTCAGATAGAAAATTAAAATAAAGCAATTTAATTCTTTCGGGAACACTGAGATTCAGAAAGTATCTTTTTGAGTAATTTACAAGGGTTAACTTTTATAGGTTGAATCACCACTAAATGTCCCTTTTTTTCTAGGTATAAAAAACTTTCATTAATATTTCTCACATAGAAAATGGTAAGGAATTCCTATTATTCTCTTTGAGTTTTGACATTGGATCAATCAGTAGAGAAAAATAAAACTAAAATGAATTTTCTTATCTATCATCTATCTACTTGTCTGTCTGTCTGTCTGTCTATCATCTATCTATCATCTACTCTTCGCACATACATCCTAACCACAGTCACACTGCCTTCATTCCTCCTAGTACCCCAAATACATACCTCCCCTCTACCCTATAGTCATTTCTTTGATTCCCTACAGAAAAAGTCAGGCCTTCCAGGGATATCAAATGAATATGGCATAACAAGTTACAAGATTAAGCACAAATTTCCATATGAAAGCTGGACAAGGCAACCAACCAAGCAGGAGGAAATGGGTCCAAGAGCAGACAAAGAGACCTGCCCCCTCTCCTGATCTCAATGTTAGGACTCCCACGAGAACAGAGAGCTACAAACCATAACATATATTTAGAAGACCTAGCTCAGATCAAAGATGCCTCCTGGGTTATCAATTCAGTCTCTGTGAGCTTCCAGGAGTGCTCTTTAGTTGATTGTGTGGACTAGTTTCTCATAGGGTCCTCAAATCCTATGGCTGCATTTTTAGCAGTAAATCTTATTACTGCAGTAGTATACTACTGCAAGTTAAACTTGATTTATTTCTTAATCATAGAGTATAAGGACATTTTAAAGCATTGATAAATTTAAATAAGGAAATTACTAGTATTGACAAATATTTGAGTAGTGGCTGAAAAGTTGGCTCATTCGTAAAGATCACGGGGTTCTCTTTAAAAGGACACAGATTTGATTCCTAGCATCCACACGGTGGCTCAAGCTATCTATAACTCTGTTCCCAGGGATTCTGTGACCTCTTCAAGTTGCTGGCATGCACTAGACATACACTAGTAGCACAGACATAAATGGAGAAAAAAAAACACCCATACAATCTTTTTTAATTTTATTTAATTTTTTTATATACTCCAGATATTATCTCCTACCTGGTCTACCCTGTAACTGTTCCCATCCCATACCCCTTCCCTCAACTCCAAGTCTCCATGCAGATGTCCCCACTACCCACCACCAATCCCACCAGACTTCTCCACACTCTGGGGCCTCCATTCTCTCACAGTCCTCTGCTGTACATGCGTTGACAGCCTCATATCAGCTGGTTATGCTACCTGGTTGGTGGTCCAGTGTTTGCGAGACCTCAAGGGTCCAGGTTAATTGAGACTGCTGGTCCTCTTACAGGGTCACCCTCCTCAGCTTCTTCCAGCTTTTCCCTAATTCAACCACAGGGTCAGCAGGTTCTGTCCTTTGGTTGGGTGTAAATATCTGCATCTGACTCTTTCTGATACTTGATAGGTCTTTTGGAGGGCAGTCATGATAGGTCCCTTTGTGTGAGCACTCCATAGCCTCAGGAATAATGTCAGACCTCGAGGACTTCCCTTGAGATAGATCTCATTTTGGGCCTATCGATGGACTTCCTTTTCCTCAGGCTCTCCTCCATTTTTGTTCCTGCAGTTCTTTCAGACAGGAAAAATTCAGGGTCAGAGTTTTGACTGTGGGATGGCAACCCCATCCCTCAATTGATGCCCTGTCTTTCTGCTGGAGGTGGGCTCTACAAGTTCCCTCTCCTCACTGTAGGACATTTCATCTAAGGTCCCACCCTTTGATCCTGGGAGTCTCTCTCACTTCCCAGGTCTTTGATATATTTTGGAGGGCCCACCTCCCCACCTTCTACCTCCAGATGTTGCCTGGTTCCATCCTTTCTACTAGCCCTCAGGGCTTCAGCCCTTTTCCACTCACAATACCTGATCTTGTTTCCAGCTTCCCCGTTCTGTCCCTTTCCAACCCAGGTCCATCTCTTCTTCCCCACTTGTGGTTGTATTCTGCACCCTCCCAGGTGGAATTGAGGTGTCCTCAGTTGGGCCATTCAGATTAACTTTTTTTGAGTTCTGTGGACTGTATTTTGGGTATTCTGTACTTTTTTGGGTAATATCTACTTATTAGTGAATACATACCATGTGTATCGTTTTGGGTCTGAGTTATCTCATTCAGATTGATATTTTCTAGTTCCATCCATTTCCCTGCAAACCTCAGGATCTCTTAATTCTTAATAGTTGTGTAGTATTCTACTGTGTAAATGAACTACACTTTTTGTATCCATTCTTTTGTCATGGGACATCTGGGTTGTTTCCAGCTTCTGGCTATCACAAAAAATGGCTGCTATGAACATAGTAGAACATGTGTCATTGTGACCTGGTGGGGCTTCTTTTGGGTATATTCCCAAGAGTGAATTAGCTGGGTCTTCAGGTAGATCTATTTCCAGTTTTCTGAAGAACCTCAAGATTGATTTCCAGAGTGGTTGTACCCATTCGCCATTCCACCATGAATGGAAGAGTGTTCCTCTTTTCTCCACATCCTTGTTGACATGTGCTGTCACTTGAGTTTTTGATCTTAACCATTCTGATTGGTGTAAGGAGGAATCTCAGGGTCATTTTTATTTGCATTTCACTGATTACTAAAGACTTTGAACATTTCTTTAGGTGCCTATCAGCCATTTGAAATTCCTCAGTTGTGAATTCTTAGTATAGTTCTATACTCCATTTTCTGATTGGGTTGTTTGTTTTTTTAGTGGTTAGCTTCTTGAGTTCTTTATATATTTTGGATCTTAGCCCTCTGTAGGGTTAGTAAAGACTTTTTTCCCAATCTGTAGGCTGCCCATTTATCCTACTGACTATGATTTTACCTTACAAAAGCTTTCTAGTTTTATGAGGTCCCATTTATCCATTTTTGATCTTCAAGCATAAGCTATTAGAGCTCTCTGTAGGAAATTTCCCATGTGCCAATGAGTTCAAGGCTCTTTCCTCCTTTCTCTTCTATTAGATTGAGTATATCTGATTCTATGTTGAGGTCCTTGATCCACTAGGACTTGAGCCTTGTGGAAGGTGACAAATGTGGGTCTATTTTCATTTTTCTACATACAGACAGTTCAATGAGACCAGAACCATTTATTGAAGATGCTTTCTTTTTTTCCATTGCATATTTTTGGCTCTTTTGTAGCTCCTTTGTCAAAGATCAAGTGTTCATAAGTGTGTGGTTTTAATTTTGAATCTTCAGTTCTATTCCATTAATAAATGTGTCTGTCTCTATACCAGTAACAATTGCTCTGTAGTATAGCTTGAGATCAGGGATAGTGCTTCACTCAGCAGTTCTTTTGTTGTTAAGAATTGTTTTCACATCTTGAGTTCTTTGTATATACTGTATATTAGCTCTCTATTGGATGTAGGATTGGTAAAGATCTTTTCTCAATCTCTTGATTGCCGTTTGGTCTTATTGATAGTATCCTTTACCTTACAGAAACTTTGCAATTTTATTAGGTCCTATTTGTCAATTATTGATCTTAGAGCATAAGCTATTGGTGTTCTGGTCAGGAAATTTTCCCCTATGCCGATGTGCTTGAGGCTCTTTCCCATTTTCTTCTATATTAGTTTCAGTATATCTGGTTTTATGTGGAGGTCCTTGATCCACTTTGACTTGAGCTTTGTATAAGAAGATAAGAATGGGTCAATTTGCATTCTTTTACATGCTAACTGCCAGTTGAACCATCACCATTTGTTGAAAATGCTGTCTTTTTTCCACTAGATGGTTTTACCTCCTTTGTCAAAGATTGTGACCATAGGTGTGTGAGTTCATTTCTGGTTCTTCAATTCTATTCTACTGATCTACCTGCCTATCACTACACAAAACCATACAGTTTTTATCACTATTGCTCTGTAGTATAGCTTAAGACCAGGGATTGTGATTCCACCACAAGTTCATTTATTGTTGAGAATAGTTTTCACTATCTTGGGTTTTTTGTTGTTCCACATGAATTTGCAAATTGCTATTTCTAACCCTATAAAGATTTGAGTGTTAATTTTTACAGAGATTGCATTGAATCTGTAGATTGATTTCTGCAAGATGGCCATTTTTACTATATTAATCCTGCCAATCCATGAGCATGGGAGAGAACCAAATAATATTATTAAAACATAGGGTACAGAGCTAAACAAAGAACTCTCAAGTGAAGAATAATGAATGGCTAAAAAGTACCTAAAGAAATGTCCAACATTCTTAGTCATTAGGGAAATGCAAATAAAAACAACCCTGAGATTCCACCTCACATCAGTTAGAATGGCTAAGATAAAAAACTCAAGTGACAGCAGATGCTGGTGAGAATATGGAGAAAGAAGAACACTACTCCAGTGCTGGTGGGATTGCAAGCTGGTACAACCACTGTGGAAATCAGTTTGGTGGGTCCTCAGAGAATTGAACGCAGTACTGCTAGAGGACTCAGATATACCACTCCTGAGTATATATCTAGAAGATGCTCCAACATGTAATAAGGACACATGCTCCACTATACTCATAGGAGACTTATTTTTAATAGCAAGAAACTGGAAAGAACCCATGTGTCCTACAACAGAGGAATGGATACAGAAAATGTGGTACATTTACACAATGGAATACTACTCAGCTATTAAAAACAATGAATTCATGAAATTCTTAGGCAAATGGATAGAGCTAGAAAATATCATCCTGAGTGAAGTAACCCAATCACAAAAGAATATACATGGTATGGTCTCACTTATAATTGGATATTGGTCCAGAAGCTCAGAATACCCAAGATACAATTCACAGACCACATGAAGCTCAAGAAGAAGGAAGACTAAAGAATGTATGCTTCAGTCTTTCTTAGAAGGAGGAATAAAAAGATGAGAGGAGGTACACAGACAAAGTGTGGAGCAGAAACTGAGGGAAAGGCTATCCAGAGACTTCTGTACATGGAGATCCATCCCATATATAGTTACCAAACCCAGACACTATTGTGGATGCCAACGAGTTCTTGCTGATGGGAAGCTGTTATAGCTGTCTCCTAAGAGTCTCTGCCAGTGCCTTACAAATACAGAGGTGGATGCCCTCAGCTAACTATTGGACTGAGCACAGGGTCCCCAATGAAGAAGCTACAGAAAAGACCCAAGGAGCAGAACGGTTTTGCAGCCTCTTAGAAGGAACAACAATCTGAATCAAATAGTACCCTCAGAGCTCCCAGGGACTAAACCACCAACAAAGAGTACACATGGAGGGGCCGATGGCTCCAGCTGCATATGTAGCAGATGGCTGTAGCTGCCAGTGGCCACATGTATGAATGGGTTTTCTGGAATGGGAGTTAGGGTCCTAAATAATTTGAGGTACCAGCAATGCGAGAAGGATTTATAAAAATTAGATCAACACATAGTGTGTTTTCAGTATGCCATCTTTCATTCAATTCTTTGTTACAGGTAGAATAGGTAAAGCAAAACCCCTCCCTCAAGTTCATCAGCTACTTGGTCCAATCAGCAGCTTCATTTTCAGTCTCTGGAGGCGGGACTTACAGTATAACTGGAACTTGGAGAGAGGTATGGCAATTACCAGAGATGGGCAGAGAGGTGTGGTTATCCGTGGCAAGGCGGGGTCTGAAGAATCAGTCCTCAGCTGTAGGAGGGTCACAATTCCTCCCTTTTTATTTAGAAAACAGTAGGACAAAGGCATACTCATACATCACAGTCTTGGATGGGAATTTTTATGGTGCTTTGATGAATATCACTGTAGTATAATATCTACTGGCAAGTGTCTTACCCATCATTGGGATCACACACATCTAGTTTGACACTGCAAACTGGGCTTATGATATGTTTTTTTTGTTTTGTTTTGTTTTTGTTTTTGTTTTTTGTTTTTTGTTTTTTTATCTTAAACAAAAGCACACAGCCACTTGGCACTTGTCCCTGTCTTAGGTTGGTTACTGCCGGAGCCATAGCCCGAAGATATATGTTTCCAAAATGCACCCTCCATCTGTGCAGCCAATGTCAAGACAGGCCTTTATCACGTACAAAGTCCAGGAGGTGCCACAGTCTCTCTAGAGTCCACCTTTTCTGAAGTCCAAAGGCTTGGCCTCTAGGAGTAGAGGGAAGCCGCTGTTAACTCTTAGAAAAAGGTGGAGGCTATATCAGCCAAGTGAACTTTCTTGGATAATAAAATGTTTAGCCAATATTCTTAGTATAAAAACATGTTTATTAAAAAGATTTTGAATCTGTATCCACTTGACAAATCAATGTTTCAGGCAGCCATTGTGTTCCAACACAAACAGAGCTTCTTCCCCAGATTAAAGTGGGGTTAAGATCATATGTGTTAGGAAGTGGAGTGACACGCAATTTTATCATGGCATAAAAATTGAAAATGTGTAGATGTCAATGGCGATCCGTATCAGACTGACTTTTTAGTATCAGTCAGTTCCATAATGTGTGTATATATATGTATATATTTAAAACAAGCAAAAAGCAAAATATGCCTTTTAAAACAAATAAAAAGCAAGGCATGCCTTAAAACAGGCAAAAAATGAAATATGCTTTTTAAAACAAGCAAAAAAAACTTTGAAGTAGGGTGAATATTCCCCCTCCTTTTAATATTAAAAAATCAAACTCAAGTGCGCAGTGCACATTGAGAAAATATTGTCTCTGAGAATTATAAATTATCTCAGTAATATGGGTAACATTAAATTGTTGACAAAATGTGTAAATGTTTGACTACAATAGTCAGTTCCATAATCTGTTTTAATCTGATTAGGAACATTAAATATAGAAATATAATATAGACAATAACCAATTAATATTTTATTGTTTTTTTATGTTAAGGCAATTGTAACTTGAAAGCCTGAGAAGGAATTAATAGTCACATGTGTATATTTTACTTTTAATTTTGAAATCAAAATTATATATTTTTAAAAAATGTCTAAATATTATAAGTAATTGAAAGGTCTGATAAATGTATGTACCCATACATCAACATACTAATTAAGGCTTAATTTTAGTACTTGATAAATAGTGACTACAGCACACAATTTAATTATTTGTACTGATATGGGGGAAAAATCATGAGATTAAACATGTGACTTATACATAACTTTTTCTCATAAAAGGGCTATAGAACTATATATAGTTATGGGGTGTATATATATGTTGATAGGAAATATAAAAGTATGTGTACAAACGAATTATGACAACTTGTTTACTTTGGATAAAATTTAATTTTTCTCTAAAAATCTTTATTGAGTAATATCAAACCAAATATCAATTAATAGTTTATAATAGCCAAATTAATTGCTGTTAGAAGAAATAAATGCTTTTAAAAATATATTTATGATTTTATTATATCACCACAACTTTATGGTAAGATATTAAACTTTGCTTTGAATATGAGAAGAGATAAATTTATATTAATGTTTTCTTTTTGTCAGAGATGTTGGAGGCATATTTAAAATCCCAAACATTTGATTATAATAGATGACAATTGTTTACAAAAGCTTTGTTTATTTTCTGTAAAAAGCCTTTTGTCTTTTACTACACAAATATCTAACAAAGGCTGAATTCCATAAGGCTTATGGCCTTATTAACTTTTTACAAATTTAAAATCAAATTCACTTAAGATCCATGACAACCAATAACTTTAGCAGATGAAACTCTGTTAATTTTAACTGAATTTTTAGATTTCTTTTGTAATAATAAGCCGTCCAGAACATCATGTCCATGTCTGGCAACTGGCCTGCCACCAAATTTACACCAAGTGGCTGAATCACTAGCTTGTAATTTACTTTCATGGCCACTAAATGGCTCCAAGGGGTGTGAAACCTTAGTTTGTATGGGACTGTGCAGAGGCCGTCTGCACCATCACAGCGGAAAGTGGCCAGCAATGTTCACCATGCCTGTGGTGGTCACGAGATCATGCCACCACCGCCATTGTCCCACTGTCCCAGACAGGGAGATGAAGCAGAGCCACTGTTGCAAGCGGCTGTGACTGCGACTGTGTAGGTCCAGTTTGGCTGCCAGGTTGGGCTGGCTGTGCTTGTGCATCTTTGAGTGGCAGCGAAACAAACAAAATGGCACCATAGCCGTAGCCATAGCCGCCTCAGTGTGGAACTTACACCACGGCTTGTACAACCCTGCACACACACAACTCTAGACCGGCTCTTTAGCAGCACCTCAAATAACGGTGGCTGAGGGGCATTTTGAACTGGACTGGACCTGCACTGCCTGGAGCCACACCCTGCGTGGAACTCTCGAAAACCCACACACAGTCCCTCTACCTGTCAGGAGTTGCCCCGTGTCCTGCACAGTGTAGAGCAGCTGGGGAGCCGGGGAGCAGAAAAGCACACAGCAGCCTCTTCCTGCAGTATTTTTGCCAGGGCTGGACTTTTGCCCCTGGCTACTGCCTCCTTTACTCGCTGGCGCAAGCTTTGTGTTGCTATTACCCATATCACAGAGTTCCTGCCCTGGCAAGCCTCCTCCTCCCCACCTGTACCAGGTGGGTGGGCAGTGCTTACAAGCCTCCAGTCGCCTTGTTGACCCCGTGTAACATCACTAAGACAAAAACACAGACTCGCAATCATTCATACAAAGACAAAACAAATAAACAAACTTACACACAACATATAACATAAAAAATAAAGACTAGGATTTTCTCCTGAATAACTCACAGAGGAAGCGAGACGTCTGTAACGGCCAGCGGCCACACGTACGAATGGGTTTTCTGGAATTCTAGGAAGTCTTTAATTTCTTTATTTCTTCCCTGACCAAGTTATTATCAAGTGGAAAGTTGTTCAGTTTCCATATGTATGTGGGCTTTGTGTTGTTTGTGTTGTTACTGAAGACCAGCCTTAGGCCATTGTGATCTGAGAGGATGCATGGGGTTACTGCAATCTGCTTGTAAAGGTTCAAGGTTATTTTGTGACCAATTATATTGTCGATTTTGGAGAAGGGTTCATGAGGTGCTGAGAAGAGGGTGCATTCTTCTATTTTAGGCTAAAATTTTCTGTAGATATCTGTTAAATCCATTTCGTTCATAACCTCTATTAGTTTCACTGTATGTCTGTTTAGTTTCTGTTTCAATGACCTGTCAATTGGTGAGAGTGGTGTGTTGAAGTCTCCCACTCTTATTGTATGGGATTCAATGTGTGTTTTGTGATTTAATAAAGTTTCTTTTATGATTGTGGGCCCCTTGCATTTGGGTCATAGAGATTCAGAATTGAGACTTTCTCTTGGAGGATTTTCCCTTTGATGAATATGAAGTGTCCTTCCTCATATCCCTTGATAACTTATTGTTGAAAGTCTATTTTATTGGCTATTGGGATGGCAACTCCAGCATGTTTCTTGGGACCATTTGCTTGGAAGAAATTTTTCCAACCTTTTCCTATGAAGTTATATCTGTGTTTTTTATCAAGATGTGTGTGTGTATGTGTGTGTGTGTGTGTGTGTGTGTGTGTGTGTGTGTTTTGCATGCAGAAAAATGCTGGATCCTGTTAGCTTATGCCTTTTTATAGGTAAGTTGAATCCATTAATATCAAGAGATATTAAAGACAGATGATTGTTAGTTCCTATTATGTTTGTTTTGTAGGTGGCTCTATGTGCATGTAGTTCTCTTCTTTTGGCTTTGTTGTAAGATGATTAATATCTTGTCTTTTCCTTGGTGCAGGCATCCTACTTGTGTTGGAGTTTTCCTTCTAGAATCCTCTGTAAGTTTGGATTGGTAGATATATACTATTTGAATTTGTATTATCCTGGAATATTTTGTTTTCTCTATCTATATGAACTGAAAGTTTTGCTGCATATAGTAGCCTGGGCTGGCATTTGTGTTTTCTTAGAGTCTGCTTAACCTGTGAACAGCCTCTTCTGGCTTTCAGTGGCTCTGTTGAGAAGTCTGGTATAATTCCAATAGGTTTACCTTTATACTTTACATGGTGATTTTACCTTGCAGCTTTTAATATTCTCTCTTTGTTCACTGTGTTATATGTTTTGATTATTATGTAATGAGAGGATTTTCTTTTCAGGTCCCATTTATTTGGTACTCTTGTACCTTTATGGCCATCTGTAAGTTGTGGAGGATTTCTTCTATGATTTTGTTGAAGATGTTTCCAGGTTTTTTGACCTGGGAATTCTTGTTCTTCTCTATTCTAATTATTCTTAAATTTGGTCTTTTTATTGTGTCCTGAATTTCCTGGGTGTTTTGGGTTAGGAATTTTTAATGTTTTGAATTTTCTTTGATAGATCTCTTCTACGATATCTTTTACACCTGAGATTCTGTCTTCTATCTTTTGTACTCTGTTGGTGGTACTTAGATCTGTAATTCCTGACCTCTTTTCTAGGTTTTCCCTTCCCAGCTTTGTGTCCATCTGTGTTTTCTTTATTGTTTCTACTACCACTTTTAGGTATTAGACTGCTTATGTCTCATTATGTAATGTATATTTCTATTTTTCATCTCTATTTAAGCTGTCTTTGTAAGTTATAGAATTTATTTTATAAAGTGCTGATGCATTGTCTACCTTGCTTTGATATTTTTCATAAATATTCTGACTTTTGAGCCATTGCTATCATATTTGTTTTCTCTTATTTATTTATTTATTTATTTATTTATTTATTTATTTATTTAATTTGTGCCAAGTCTTGCATGCTTCTTATCTACACAGACAGAAGTATTTAAGATAGGGTTAGAGCAGAAGCACTCCTCAGGCTATCTGAATGACTACCAGATTTGAGGCTACACTTTCACATTTCTATTCATCAATAGTGTAGAAATAAAATAATGAAGATTGGAGGCTAGAGTAATGGGTCAGTAGTTGTATTGGTCCAGGCTTTGTAGAGTAACAGATATCATAGACTGAGTATAGAGGCTAAGGAGAATTTTTAGAATAGGTTACAGATTGTGGTCCAGCTAGTCTAACAATGCCTGTTTAAAAATGGAAGGTCCATGAACCAAGTAGGTGTACAGTCCGATAGGCTAAATATCTCAGACAGTCTTCAGAATATGGCAGAATCTTGGTGAAATGGCTCTCATGCCAAAGAGGGAATGGACTTGCCAATGAGAGCGAGGCAAAAACAAGTAAAAAAAGGATACTTTCTTCGTTTACATTCTTTGTATAAATGGTCAAAAATCAAGTGTGGTGTAGACTAAATCTGATTTTACCACCTTAAGGGATCTGGACTAAAATTAAAAGATTTAAATTTCAAAGAAAAAATTGCTCATAGGTGTACCTAGCAGTTTGAGTTTTAATAAATACCGATAGACTCAAGTTGATAACCAAGAATACCTACCATGGTGGTTAAGAGTCTACTGCTATTGCAGAGGAACAAGTTTCAGTTCTCAGCACCCGTGATGGGTGGCTCACCCAACAAGCAATTGAAAGAGTCAGATGCAGACAGAAGCAGCTAACCCCTGTTATTAGGGAAGGCTGAAAGAAGCTGAGGAGAAGGGCGACCCTGTAGGAGGGCCAGCAGTCTCAGTTAATCTGGACCCCCGATATCTCTCAAACACTGGACCACCAAATGGGCAGCATACACCAGCTCATATGAGGCCCCCAACACACATACAGCAGAGGAGTGCCAGGTCTGGGTTCATTCAGAGATGATACACCTAAGTCTCAAGAGACTGGAGGCCCCAGGGTTTTAGAGGTGAGGTGGGGTGGGGGTTTGGGGACATCCACATGGAGACAAGGGGGTGGGGAAGAGGTATGGAATGTGGAACAGTCAGAGAGTGGGTGGGAGTGGGCAGAATAAAATATTGAGTGTAAATAAATAAATAAGTAAATAAATACTTAAATTAAAAAAAAACAAACAGTACAACCCACTATAACTCTAGCTCCTAAAAGTTCAAAGCCTTTGGCCTCCACATGTACCTATACTCATGTGTATATATCCATACATATGTATGTATATTAAAAATAATAAAAATAAATCTTTAAAATAATTTCTATGTATTTTCTTTATTGTTTTCCATTCATATGTTTCTTTATTGATATCTGTTGCTTACTCATCCCTTTATTTTTTCTTACGCAGGTTTTGGGTTTATTTTTCTTGTTTTAAACTACAAATAGTTTTTATCTTCTGGTTATAGATATAAATAAATGTAGTTCTAAATTTGCCCAAATCAAATGTATGTACATTTTAGTACTTATATATTTCTTTTTATTTTTTTAGTTTTTTTGGTTTCTCTGAGACAGGTTTTCTCTGTATAGCCCTGGCTGTCCTGGAATTCACTCTGTAGACCCAGCTGGCTGCAAACTCAGAAATCCACCTGCCTCTGCCTCCCAAGTGCTGGGATTAAAGGCATGTGCCACCACTGCCCTCTGTACTTATATTTCAAAGCAACATGATGAATATACTATTTTTATTTTGTCAAAACAATTAATTATCAACACTAGCCTTACTATATGGTTTAATATAAATGATTTATATTTAATTTATTTCTATTACATAAAATATTTGATTTATATTAAATCATCAGTATAAATTATTTATATTCAACTTATATTTATATTGAATAAAATATTTAATTTATATTAAATCATAAAACAAAATGTAATACATATAGCTGTATTAAAATTTGTCTTCCTAATTGCTCTCATTCCACTGTTGAATAACATGATTTTTTTTGGTCCTAGTTTAAATTATCTGAATTATTTTTATTTATTATACATCTTTTTATTTCTTATTTTTGCCTTTATAGTTGACAATGCACTCTTTCTTACGTGTTTGATAGATTTAATGTGTATTTTAACTGTAATTGTAGTATAATTAAAAATTAAAATAATAACTGCTTTCAAACTTCAGTTTTCTTTTTATACAATAAAACTTCAGAATGGGAAGGCTCTCCTTATTCTGTCCTATTCCTTTCATAGCATTTTATACTTCTTTAAGATGTCTGAGTTTTTGTTCATTGCCCACTCTATTTCCTGAAACACTATCGGGGTATTGCTAGTGATACAGTCCTAGCAACTAGCTGTATGAACTGCAAATGGCAGGTGTGGTGCAGTACTTGCCACTGTCCCCTGTGTGCCCTGTTCACATCTGTAGCTGTTTTAGACATTTTCTTTTTTCTGTTAGGGCATGTGCAGTCTGTATGAATATCTGCTTATAGCAAGACATTTTATTTTGCATTGCTCGAACTGTATAACTAAATTCAGTACTGTGAATATATCTGAATTTGAATATATCTAAACTCAGTACTGTGTAGGGTTTGGTGTTGATAAGTTATCTATTAATTCTTCAAAATTTGTTTAGTCCATTCTTCAACTCTAAAATTCTACATATATGTATTGGAGTATTAAGAGTCTATTTTTATTGCTGTTTTCACTCTCTTTCCAGGCATACAGATAGACAAGTCAGCTTTTTATTTGATTGTTTCTGATTTTTTTAATTTTCTTTTTTCTTTTTTTACTATAACATTTTTATTAGATATTTTCTTTATTTACATGTCATACAATATCTCCTTTCCCAGGTTCCCCTCTGAATAAAATAAAATAAAATAAACAAAAACAAAAACAAACCCCTGTTTCCTCTTCCCTTGCCCTGCTCACCAACCCACCTTCTCCTGCTTACTGGCCCTGGCATTCGCCTACACTGGGATATAGAACCTTCACAGGACCAAGGGCCTCTCCTGCCATTGATGACCAACTTGGCCATCCTCTGCTATATATGCTGCTGGAGCCATTAGTCCCACCATGTTTGGTTGGTGGTTTAGTCCCTGAGAGCTCTGAGGGTACTAGTTAGTTCATATTGTTGTTCCTCCTAAGGGGCTGCAAACCCTTCAGCTCCATGGGTCCTTTCTCTAGCTCCTTCATTGGGGACCCTGTACTCAGTCCATTGGATGGCTGTGATCCTCTACTTCTGCATTAGTAGGGTACTGTCAGAGCCTCTCAGGAGACAGCTATATCAGGCTCCTGTCATCCAGCACTTGCTGGCATCAACAATAGTGTCTGGATTTGATGACTGAATATGGGAAGGATTCTCAGGTGGAGCAGTCTCTGGATTGTCCTTCCTTCAGTCTCTGCTCCATAGTTTGTCTCTATAACTCCTTCCATGAGTATTTTGTTCTCCCTTTTATGAAGGAATAAAGTATTCACATTGTGGTCTTCCTTCTTCTTGACTTTCTTGTGGTTTGTGGATTGTACTTTACCTATCTGATTTTGTATGATGTTCTCATAGGAACTTTAGTTGAAGCTTTTAAATTGAATATTTAAAATTATATCAGTACAGCTGACATTTCTAAAAGGTCAGTTCTAATTTATTTTCATATTTCTAAAATTTGAATAAAAATGTGATGTGTATATAATATATGTAAATTAAATGATAGCAAAGCTAGTCTTGGTTATTAATACTTTGACAAAATGAAAATAGTACATTCACAGAGTTGCTTTGAAAAACATAGGTACTAAAAACTATAATTAATCATGGTACTCTGATTTATATGAAGTAAAAATGTAATTATATATAGAATTAATGACTTGGCTATAATGAGTTGGTTATTCTGCATATATTTTGTCTAGTTTTAAATTGACAACATTGCTATTACATAATAAAATATGCCAAGAGAGTGAAATACAATGAAAGTAATTCAAAATTTCTATCTCTGAAAATAGACAATAAATACATTTAACTCTTAAATGTCCAAAATAAAAGTTTCTGAGCTTTGATTACCAGTTTCAGTAATACAGCCATCACATATTTTACCATTTTGAACTATAAAAAATAAATAGCTCCTAGTACAGTGTTCAGACTTCATCCTGAGATATACGCCTCTCCTCACCTCATGGCAGTTCTATAGTGGGGAATGGGCTGAACTCAATATGCTTGTCCTTCCATTTTTTTCACTCACAACTCTCAAACATTGTTAAGTGCACAACCTTGACCTTGAATATTTGTTTTACTTTTCCTCAAAATAGAGTGTTCTCTTGAAGACTACATTTCTCATACTGAATATATGATCTCTGAAACCTTTATTACAAGCAATGGCACTCCAGTGTGCTCTCTTTTTGAGTCTTCTAGCAATGCTCAGTGAGCTTAGTATTCCAAAGAGATCAAAATATTTTATTCCGAAGGAATGCTTTGTAATTGCCCATAAGTATCCCACTTATCATTTCTAGTTCTTATCATTTTCTCTGAGAGAAATAAATGAATTTTAGTATGGCCATTACGTCTTTTTTAAGAAGCTCTGAAAAGTAAAGTTACATAAAACATGGACATGCCAGCTTTAATATTAATTTATTGAAATGACTAGTGATTTTTATTACTTTTAGTTTTAATAAGATAAAATTCACTATGGACAGGAAACACTAATAATGTCATTTAAAATATGATTTTTCCAGTTATGTGGACCCTTATTTCCTATTACTCTAATGTCCTTTCAGTCCTGAAAAGTTCCAGTTTTACTATTGATGAAGCCCTAAATATGAATGAGGGTATTGCATTTGCATATCGTTAGCAGCTGAAGTATGAAGGGGAGCACTTGAAAGGATCTCAGGCTTCATCATCTTCTCCTGACTACAGGAATTTAAAGAATATTGATGAAATTAGAGCAAATGACAAGGGGCCATACATATCAATAGTTCTACAGCAATTGTTAGCTAAGATGAAGTAAGCAGATACTTGTTAAGGCCTGAGAATATTCTAGAAATGCTAAAAGATAAGGTAACTGAGAATATCACTGTATGAAATGAATTAAATGATTGTGCTTAGAATAGAAAATTATTTTTCCTTCTGTAAAATTACTCATCATTATTGTTCTCTCTGAATTTCAAATGTTGATCTTCACAGTAAACTCAACCGCAGGGCATTTGTTATATTTAGTGCCCTATAGTTAGTACCTCCACCCAGTTCTGAAAACATAACTACGCTTCTGGCCCTCTTCTCCTGATCGTGGAGAGAAATACTTTAGTCACAAAAGCTTCCTGAATGCTCCGTGGTCAAGAAAGTTTCTTATGACCACTAACCACACTACTTTTTACTTTATCATGGTTCATTTTAAAAATAGAATAGAAAGAGAAAAGAAGCATATTTTGCATGTTAAATTAATCTCTCTTTCAACTCCATTTTTATATTAAATGCCTCACTATTTTACATGTATTAAATGTTAGCAATTGCAAAGGCTCTTTTATGCTCTATTTTCTGTATGTCCTAGAGTTATTTACTCTAACCATATGTTGTATGTCTTTCTTAGAAATTATTAACTTCATGTGTATGAATCTATGTCTGTGTGCATACACATATACCCACATACTTGTTTGGTGCAAGTGGAGACCAAAAGAGAGCAGCAGTTGCCCCAAAACTGGTGTTACACACAATTGTGAGCCAACATGTGGGTGCTGGGATTGAACTTGAGTCAAGTAGGAGCATAAAGTGCTCTTAACAGCTGAGACACCTCTTTAGTACCTTTAATTAGATTTAATTTTTTTATTTATTTTTACATGCAAGATATTTGTTTCTATGCTTCTCTCTCCCCAACTCCTGCCATATCCTCACAATCTTCCTACAGTTTAAGTAATTTTTTCTTTTTGAAAATATTTGTTTATTAATTTTGTGTATATGAGTGCTTTATCTGTCTATTCATCTTCATGAGAGAAGAGGGTATAAGAACTCCTTGTAGAGTGTTGTAAGACACCATGAAGTTGCTTGGAATTGAACTTAGGACCTCTGGAGGCACAGCCAGTGCTCTTAAACTCAGAGCCATCTCTCCAGCACCCCAAGATTTTTCTTTTTAAAAAATTTTAATTATATCAATATCTCCTTTTTATTTACTTCCTTAAAACTTATTTATGTCCCAAATTCTGAAGTTCTTTTCAAATTCATGATTTTTTAGAAGAGGTCTTCTGCCACCTTCAAATATGTGCTCTTTTCAATGAAAATTTTGAATCTGTTCATAAGAAACTTCTCATGAATAAACATCTACAAAGTTCTCTTAGAATTTGGTGCTTTAGACTGCCTTCATAGTGTCTCTCAGACACGAATGAAATTGTTCTCAGGACCCACAATTATGTTCCATTTTTATAAAGCATATACTCATGTCACAGTTGTCTTACAAACAGTCAAATTTGAGCTTTTTATTTTTTCTCTTACATCAATGACTCATTAGCCTCCAAAGTTTAAATTGAGCTCAGATTCCTCTTTATTGTCAATGAGCTGTGTTTTTCAGTTGGCTTTTCTTTCTTCATTAAGGCCCGTTTGATGACCTCTGTTCATTTTGCCTTGTTGACCCTTGCAATGCCTGTGGTTCAGTAAAGGACACAGAGAAGAACTTCTCCAGAGAGAGTTTCAGGGAACAGCCTTGACTTTATTGCATGGGAACAACTACTTATATAATGGAAACCAATTGCCTATGATTGGATAATACATTACTTCATATTGGGTAGTGCCTTTTGGAAACTTTCTTCCCACTGGGTTGCCTTTTTTAGCCTTAATAGTAAAGGGGGTGTCTAGTCTTATTAGACCTTGATGTGCCATGGCTGCTTGATATACAGGGAGGCCTGTAATTCTCTGAAGAAAAAATGGAGGTGGAAAAGGTGTGTATGGAGAGAGAGGATGGGGGAGGGACCAGGAGAAGAGGAGGGAGAGAAAACTTCAGTCAGGATGTTAAAGGATGGAAAAAAGGAAGGAAGGAAGGAAAGAAGGAAGGAAGGAAGGAAGGAAGGGAGGGAGGGAGGGAGGAAGGAAGGGATGGAGGAAGGAAGGGAGGGAGGAAGGAAGGGAGGGAGGGAGGAAGGGA